>DWHO01004934.1:0-10671 GCA_018247575.1 Eurytides lysithous rurik | reverse complement strand
CAATTTTTCTCCACGCCCCGGGTTGACTGGGAGAGAATGCCTAAAGGCATTAAGTCCGCCCATTGTAATTTCCTTTTAGTTTTGCAATAAAGAGTAAATAAATAAAAAATAAATAAATATCGTGGAAAGGGCGAAGCATGACCGAAAAGACCACGGCAAAGTCGATCGAAAATTAAGGTTATATTGACAGTTTTCTTTGATTATCGTGGTATGGTGCACTATGACTTCCTTCCGCCGGGCTAAACTCTCAACAAAGAATATTATTTGCTATGCATTGTTTGCGCGAAGCTATTTTGTCTGAAACGGGTGGAATTATGGGCGAACAACTCTTGGTTCCTTCATCACGATAATGCACCATGTCGTACTGCATTGGTTCCTCGCGACTTTTTTGCCAAAAACTCGACTCATATCGTTCCGCAACCATCGTATTGGCCTGATTTGGCTCCGTGCGACTTCTGGCTACTCAGTAAACTCAAAAAGCCAATGCAGGGACGCCGTTTTGACACGATTGAGGAGATAAAAACCGTATCGAAAAAGATCTTGAAGGCTATACCGAAAAAAGACCATTCCGACTGTTTCGAGGACTGGAATTTCAAAATATTTAATTATTTGCAAATTACGTGGTTATATTTCAAAATATAGATATATCTTTTTTAAAACACATGTAAATTGACCCAAGAATGTTGGGTAATACAACCTATTCCATAAGTATCGTATACAACGTACGTTCGTCATATCGACTACCATATAGTGACTGCACAACACTATTAAACCAATACTTGGGTAACTTTTCTAAAAAAAAGCCATAATACGATGTCATTTATTTAATCACAGATAGCATAAAAATAGGCGTTTCACAAAATTAATTTTAAATCCAGCTATTTATAAAACAAAAGGCAAAACCAACCTAAACTGTAACCAGTGTAATGACAAACTCTGTTTTAACGTGATTTTATTTCTACTGCTACGGCTTTTGCAGCCTCAAGCAACGCGAGTCATTGGATTGAGGATGTAATATCTTTTTGAAAATGAAGAATATAAACACATACACACGTTGATCACTTTAAAACAACGTTTTAAATCAGATACACTATTATTCGTTTGATGACCAAACTGGTCACATCATGGACCACACAATATAGAAATGAAATAAAACAGCTGCATATTAGTTTTTTTGCGCTTTAAGACAAGTGAATTGGGGTTTTCTATCTTGTTTTAGTATATTGCGTTTCGCGTAAGTTAGAAAGGTCACGCCAATGCATATACCGTTACTTACCCAACTAAAATTTTAGTTCCGAGCCTTGCTACGTGCCAAGCAGCTCTGAAAAGGGGCTACAGATTATACATTAATACTGTATAGCGACAACAACAAACGAAGCGTGCTTTGGAGCAACTTGTCGGTTTCAGTTGGCCCTCACCTTGAGTGGATGACCCCAGTTGCGTCATTCTATCATACATTATTAAAATGGACATCGGTGTGTTTTTTCCTTGGCTTTCTATTCTTTGCGGTTATTTTTGCTAGCGTAAACAACACCTTAGTAAAAATTGTTTTTTTAGTACTTTTGGAGATGGAAACTGAATTAAACTAAAAGTAATATTTTATATTAATCGTTTATTTATACGTCAATATTAATTTTAACTGAACTTAGAAAATTACAACAAACAAGTAATATGTGTACATAACTTAAAGTTAATCTAATTGAGACTGTTTTGGTCAATTGAGGCATTTTAAAAATATGACGAAAGTAATACCTAATACTTAAAAATTATAAAACAATAGATAATGATTGTTTAGCCATAAGTGCAAACTTTTGTTTCCGATATAAGAATATTACAAAATTAATGCGTAAAAAGTCAAAAAACACCGGCAGCCTTTCTTGGGGACAATTAAAGAGCGAGGGAGAATTTAATTTCACTTTGTGATTAATAATAGACAATAGACATAGACATATACATATATATATTAACTGTTATGTTAAAGGGCGCGGTAGTCCATAAAAGGTAGGGAAGCTATGCCCTAGCTTATTTAGTACAAAGCTCTTCTTTATCGTTGCTACATAATTTGTAGGTATTCATTTTACTCTAACATCGTATTGACATGCAACAGTGAACAAATCGTGTAAAGAATTTATCGCATTTATACGATTTACAATGTTTTTCGTAAACTAGCAGTCGTTCTGTCGTCTGTCATCGTTCTATTTTTGCGTAATCGTTTGCATTACGCACACGATTCAAAGACTGTTCACGTAACAACTTTTAATACCACAGGAACAAATTCGAAACGCCATTCAAGGAGCGTGAATGGGTACAACGTGAACCAAATTATACCTAGACGCCAATGCCTTTATTTTTCATAGATAGCTTAAGATTTATGAATCGATTCAGATATAACATTTTTCAGATTTTAAGTTAAAGAAGTAGTCTATATAAGTTTTAGATAACTAATATTAAGCCACTAATGCGACCTTGAAAATTTTATTACAGTTAAATAAAATATTTTATGCCTTTTTTAGGCCTTTTGGGTTGATACTTTTTTTGGTTATTATATAACAAGTATATTTAAGATTCCAAATATTTTGGGGCCTATAATATATTTTTGCAACAAATGATTTTTACGTAAGAAAATCAATCTCATGTTAAGTTCCTTGTGAACTTATCAATACCAAATTGTTCTTTTTTTCAATCTTGTATCAAACTAGTAACTTTAATTTTCTTTAAATTTGAATCATATGTATATGTTCTTACAGAATAAACTTTTATCAAACGAGCGTTTAGCTTTCAACTTGTTGTAGCAGTTTTTATTACGAATTTCTGTAAACGTTATTTATCCTATTTCTTTAATATGTTTGTCCAACATAAATAGTCAAGAAATAATTTCTTAATAACTTATTATAATGAACAAAGATATAACATAGTGTTAGTGGGCACAAATACTATGTTTAAACGATAGTAAATAATTAGTGAAATGTAGAAAACCATAAAATAATATAGTAAGTAGATAACCTTCAAAAGATGCTTTAGCACTCGTTCTCGTCAGGCAGTCATGATATATAATCATGATATCGAACAGACTGCTGAAGCTCACGTACGCTAAAATGTAACGTTTTATTGTATTCTTTATACTCGTGAATTGGCATGGAGTTGGTAAAATCTAATGTGCTCGCTCACTCCTCTTCTAATCGTTTGCTTTACTCAGTGCTACCATATAAAGATTTAAACCCCGCTTCTATGGTATTTCTATATATATTATTAAATATGATAATATATTTTCTTACAAAATACATGAAAGTTTTTTTTAATAAAACTTTTAGGTTCTACTAACGAAGCGTTTACGCTGACAAATATGATTCTATAAGACAAAAATTAAATAACCAAATTAAATTTTACTTTTGCTACTTCTTATAGTGATAAGAAATGTATTCATTATTATTTTATTCCATAATTTTAAAGAAACATGTATTCACACTAGTGAACACACGTCAGATAAACTTTTGTCAGTAAAGTTATTATGTTGGCAACACTATATTGCGATCTTCCTTTAGTGTAATTTTGACGGTACATAGAGTACGACGTATTTAAACAAATGTGCTATATTAATCCCAACAACGTACTTTTTTAAATTATTATAATTTGAACTACTTAAGTGAACAAAATTTCTCAAATACAAGGTGAACTTAATACGAACAAGATGTCGGATAACGCACAAGATATAATAAAAGAAGCTGCCGCGACAGTCGCTGAAACTGGATCGTTATTTAGCACATTTGATATTATCATGCTTGTTCTTTTACTTGGAGCAGCTGTTTGGTGGTTATATAGTTCCAGAAAAGACAACAAAAAGGACGAAATTCTACTTAGCAAATATTCGATACAGTAAGTGTTGCAATTATATTGTTCTGATTGTGCATTCAACTTGTTGCGTTGTAAAAACAGGTTATACTTCACCGTTAAAAGTATTTGTAATTAAGGCAAATATTAAACCGTTTTCTGTGTTCGTTAGAAACGAAACTTAAGTATGTTTCAAATCGAAGGTATTATTATAATCAGCATAGATTATGAGACAATCTATTTTCCGGACTTTTAACTAATGTAAATTATTAATATTACAAACGCAGTTGAATATTTTCTTGACAACCTTAAAAATGAAAACGAAAATGTAGTTTCTCTTAATTTTATACAATTCATGTACTTACTATCATTAAAATATGATATAATTTTCAATGTTTCCCGTTGGTTAGATTGATGTTTACAGTGTTGTCTAGTCAGTGTAAATATTTTTCGCGTTCAGCATATTAACTTATTATTTATTAAGGTATTGTAAATTATAAACACAGTACGGCTATTAAAAAAGTCAATATATAAAAGTAATAAATGCCTCGGTTTTATGTTCGACATGATATTACTTTGATAGTAATTTTGTAAAAGACAGAAACATACATTTTTAACAAATATGGTTTTGTAAGGTTATAAACCATTATTTCAATATAGAATATGTCTAAATACAAATTTGGCATAAACATTCTAGATTTTGGAATAAAATAAAATTTAAAGTCGCGGAATTCGCCATTGTTATATACTATATCTCGTAGCAGCTAAAGAGCCAAGAGCTATATAGTATATACTGATACTTTGTGTTTATAATGTTGCATGCGTCTAAAAATAAATTATAATATTTTTTTTTATTAAATTAAAAGAAAATATATAAATTTTGTTATAGTACAACTTTATAGCGTTTTGTAATTTATATGGCATAAAGATGACATGTAATTTATATGATTTGTTAGATTCAAATGTAATATCCAAAACCTGATGTCTCTAAGACTTGACAATGTAAACTTTTAGATTTAAAACTCAACAATGGTTGTTTCATTGGATCTAATTGGTGACGTCACCCTGCTTCGCGGGGTTTCTATAATCTGTTGTGTAGGTACCTAACCTATTAGTAAGGTATAAATAAATATTAATCATAATACTTTACAACTTGTTGAAAATAAAACAGTCATTTTAATAAATTAAAAAAATTGTAGCCCATATAGAAACTGGATGTAAAGTTTCTTATCGACATTATGTTCGCAGTATAGAAATAAGTCTTGAGTCAAGGGGTGTTTAAATATTTTTCTCAAAGTGCGTAATATATTGTTTAAGAAGTGATATATTGTAAAAAATCAGAAAAGCCTTATGAACGATACGAATGACGTAATTGCTTGCACTTGCCAGAAATCTTATCGAAAAAATGGTGAATAAATATTTTTAGCAAATAGTGTACGTTCACGGCTTATAGAAAATTAACGTATTATTAATAATTGTTTAATGAAAAAGAAAAATTGCTTGTCATGCAATGTCAATGATATGCTACGTAACGCGCGCATATTTTAATTAGATATATTATAGAATCGATTGAATGAAACGAGTCTTGATGTTATAAAAAAACAGGTGAATTGGTATTGTAACCCAACGGCTATTAATTGTTAAAAACTAGACTTATAGAAATTAAAACAAAATTGCGACTGCATTCATTTAATAAAAAGTGCGAAGTGACGTTTCGTTCGTTACGTAAAAAGATCAACAGATGTTAATAATATCAAAGGTTATTTTTTTGAGTCTTCTTAACTTAAACCTTAACGCGCATATATCACAATAACTACTCTTATGTTCTTTTGCTAGATTTGCTGTGTGTCTATGTACTTTTTTTACTCTGTCTAAAATCATTTATAATCTGAAATATATCTGAACAATTTATACAGGTCATATGAACGAATAAACTGGTCAAATATATTTTAGATTTTTGAGTGTATGATTATCCTATCTATTTTACATTTAAGTTATGCTTCAAAAGTTGATATTTCATTCCGTTTAACGCAGTGCTTATCGAACTAATATAAAAAGTTAAAACTTGCAAATCATAACAATGATTAGTTATTAAATTATCAAAAATTGTTGGCCATTTGCGTCTTATTTTTCTAATGACTATTGACTATTGTTGAAGCATTGATCCTTAGCGTTTTTTTTTTTTAAATATTTTAAAGCGTAAAGTGATAATTTACAAAATTTTATAGTGGCATTTGGCATTTCCTGTTACAATTTCCAACAATTAAAAGTAAACTCCAATGAAAAATCGATTTCTTTTTTACATTCAAGTACCAAAGTTGAGAATTTGTTACGCAGCCACAAGAAGGAAAACAATTGTAATATTACCCTAATTATCAAACGTTGAAATGTATTACACTGCAATAAAAAAACATGGAAGTTTACTTTGCAAGGTTGTGTTAATATCAACTACTACTGCTACCGTAGCGTATCGAGTACCATTTTCATTGTTATTTCTACGCACATTTTCTCTTTGGCAGATTGTAACTCAATTACTTTAAATATCTTTATTGGAAAAAAATGAACGATTACTCTTGTGATTCTCTGTTTGAAACCCGGAATCGGAAACCACTGCTGCCCTTGTTAGAATAAGTTATCTTTATTTTTTTTTAAACAATTATGATTGATTATTATAACACTTGAAAATCTAACCTTGTATTTCAGTCATACGTATAAAAATATAGAGGAATGTTACGGAAGTCGAAACTCGCTAGATAAAACTCAGTCTCTTGGGTGTTTTGGTTGTCTATCAGTGGCAATCGCTCGTGCCATCTTTTGGCCGTACTGCGAGTTGCGACCATTCGCACCTGATTGTAGAATTTCTTACAATAAAAAACCCAAGGTTAGCGTAGCTAAGCGTTATCCGTTTGTATGCTTTAATTTTGCTGTAGACAAATATTCGTGTCACGTACGAATAAATGTTCCCCTAATTATAAATGACCATGAGTTATATTCATTTTAAATTACCTTCTTATAAATGACTACTATAACTCCTGATATTAAGTCTTACTACATATGTATTATAAAATGGTCACGGTCAAATTTTTCCATTCGTTCGTATCATTTATATACAACGTGTATATAAACTAACGTTGAGGAAAACCTCTTCGAATGTCGATACGGCATAGATAGACCTGCTTACCGTCAAGTGTAATGGTTACGAGAGTAAGGTGGTCGAAGGACTTCGGTTCTATATGCAGAGTGCATTCCAAAACAATAAATTTTCCAGGATATTGTTAAAAAAAGGTCATGCACACTGACAACTTAATTTTTATTTATAAGTTTCAAAGGAACTGTACAACATATACATTGAATCATAATAAAATTTGCGAGCTGATAATGAGTAAATTTTAACCATATTCTAGATGTTATCATAGGTCTTGTTTCCCCCCCTCTTGGTTAAAGTAAGTAAAGTGAATCGGAAACTTTTTTAAATGTTTGTACTGAATAAAATGTTACCTACATTAAAATAACCTATTTTTTTTTTAATAATTTTTTTCCGGAATAACTAATTACATTGTCGACCTCGAGGCATATTGACGTCAGAAAATATTCATAACAAGTTTTACTCAGTTAAGTGCAAAAAGAGGCTCTAAGCCTCTTTAAAACGAACTATCATACGCAGCGACTGTACCGGGAGAGGCAGAAAAAGCTTCGTTTATTTATTTTTAAAATTTCTAAATAGCTTTTTGTAAATGCATACATTCTGCATATATATTTTATAAGTAATTATAGTGTAGATATCACTTTTATTTTAGTTTATTTCATAGAAACAAGGTAGTGGAAGCAACAAGGAGTGTTCAGGAATTATTTCACTAAGGATTTTGTCATTACGTCATATCGCGGGTGTTTTTCAGGAACCCACCGAATCGTGAACGTCCAGCACGCAGTAAACAAATTATCGCTGGTAGCTGAAAATGTGTGCGGTAATCATGATGTCTGTAGTAACCAGGAACTTGACGTATTTCAACTGTCGTAAGGGCAAATTCAACTTTCCGTATTCTGACTAATGCTATCTTTGCACACTTGTAAAGCTGAAAGGCGATTTATTGTTTACGATCAAAATTTGTTTTGGTGATCAAGTCCATATTTGTTATTGACGGCTTGCCAGTAAGCAATATTTGAGCTGAAGAGCAATTAAAATAAGTGTTTCATGACACTCGGGCAAGTTTACGTGCTAATAGCTTAAACAGTCCATATGTCGTTTAGAATGGGGCCATAATGTATTGAATAGTGGTATATTAGTGATCTCTAGGACACTCGGCCTTAATACGTCTGTATTAAGGCCGAGTAAGACTGTCTGTATTGCTTGTTGCCACACAGCCCAATAGACCATGACGAGAACGATGAAAAGTTTACGTCACGCTTCTAGCCCTTAGCCTGCCAGATCGGGCAATGTCATATCTGTGGGCTTATCCCTAAAGTTTGTTTAAGGTCGAAGTGAACATGAATACACTGGTCACGCTTAAACAATTAGGAAACAACATTAATCGCGGCGTTCACTAATTTTCGAGTAGTGTTATCCGAAATGTTCATGGAAAAATTTAGTATGTTTTTGTTGAACGTTGTCCATGTTAGCCGCAGTTGTGGTCAACGAATTTATATTATTAAAGAAACAGACTTTTTTTTGTCCACCATCTTACATTTAAATTAAGAAAATTCTTCAACTTAAAGTAGGTAGTAGATAAAACGAGAAGGGTCGCACAACGGCTTGACCTTGAGCATTTAAGAATTAACTGCACGACAAACAGAATTGTGATTTGCGTGTAATAAATGTAAATTTTCTAACACGATAACAGGCTGAAGTCCGTCGGTGACGAAACCACGACTTTTGAAAATTTATTTGAGTTTTCTGTGCAGAAATTTATTTGTCGCAAGATTTTTTGTAAGTTGACCTTAAATTGATGATTGATAAAGGAATTCATACGACTCATTTACGTAACCTTGATTCGTCGCCTCAACTTCTTCGATAACGATTATTATCGTTACAATTAGGGTACTAACTTTATTTTAAAATTGTTTTGTTTATCGTTTTACATTCTATGATTAAAAGCAAGTCGATGCCACGCGGCTTTTAAAGTTTGCGGTGTACCTAAGATGTCAAATTAAGTTACAATATAATAACTTTTAAATTAAATTAAGTTACAATATAATAACTATCTCGCATTTATTTTTGTATTGTAAAATAGGCTTTATTTAATGTTATATTTTTAAATTTGGTATAAAAACGTTCTATAAGTTCATGAAGAATTTATTCACCTTTTGGAAACGAAATCTAGGTGTTACACAGCTTATTTTCTGCGACTACTACTATCACTGCTAATACTACCAAGTTTATTAATTAGGACACGATATTTCCAAATCAAATTCTTAATAATTGCGTGTATTACGTTAAACATTAAAGGTTATTAGTGTCAAAGGCGACGATCCAGTTCGTTGCCTTAATAAATGGCTAATTTCAGTATTTCAAACTCACTACATGTTTTTTTTCATTCGAATCAGAAGTACTGTTAGGCAATAGAAATTCGAATTGTTTTTTTTTATGTGTTCTATTAACCACGACGGCTCAGTAGAATGACTAGGAAAGATACAGAAACAGTTTTGGGCACAATCACAGTCGGAAATCAGAATAAACGTTCAGATACAGAACACTACAAAGATTATCTAGAGTATTTTTTTTTATTTCCTAAAGATTACAAGTGCCTGTAGTTCAGCTGATGTTAAATAAGAACTTCCTTATGTTGCAGACTTGTTTCCTTCCTTTAAAATGCTTACCACATTCGAGGAGTATACAAGTATAGAAGAAACATTTGTATTACTCCAGTATTCAGTTCAGTTCATTCAAGGCCTCACTTCTTTTGGGGTATTCAATTAGTAGAAGTTGTTGTTTCCAAAATCTTTGTGCTATGTAAATAACAAAACCGTTAACGTTGTAAATGAAAACTTTTTAATCCGTTTTATCTTTTCGCATTGCTACCGCTTATAAGTGAAAAAACTATCGACCCAGTCAGGATGCATTTGGTATTGACTGAAATGCCCGTAGATGGTAAATTCTTATCGGATAACCAAGTGGGGGGGATTTTTTTAAAAACAAAATGGAATAAATATGAAGTAGCAATCTATAGACGTAACGGATCACGTATCAGAAACCCGAAAACTAATACATTTTAATAGATACTGCATACAACCTCATTAGATCCGTTAGACGAACCCGAGAATTGTCGATAGAATATTCAATGTCTGACGCCCGAACGACGTACATAATAGGAATGATTATAGAACCACGCGTATACGAGCTGCAATGCTTAAACGACTTCAAGAATATTACGTGCCACTGTTTTCCGCGCCATTTGAATGCGACGTAAACGTATTTGTTGTTAAATAAATTAAAATAAATTTCAATTAATAAAGGTCAAATGTATATAAATATTAGAACATTCAAGTCTTGCCTGTTAGTAATGAGGGAGTACAAAATATTCTAGGTATAATACCAACGTTAAAGTACATGCCGTTTTCCCTGTTTCCTTAAATTTGTTTCCTAGCTTGTTATGTATCATTTTTTCGTCCTATACGAGCTAATGTTTATTAAAAACAAAACAACAATTATAACATTGCCATAAAACTTTTTTGTTTTTTTAATTAGAATTGATTTGATCAATTGACCGGTGAATTTGATTTAACACCAAAAAAACATCAAGCTTATCCCCCTCTTAACTTCCTTTCGTGATATCAAATCAAATCAAAATATTTTTATTCAAATAGGCCTTTACAAGCACTTATGAATCGTCAATTTTACATCTCAGT
>DWHO01004933.1:0-10671 GCA_018247575.1 Eurytides lysithous rurik | reverse complement strand
TTGCAGTTCGATCTCAGTCTCACTACGCGTAGGTCGCGTCGGTTCCATTATCCGCTCTTAAATATTGAGAAATCTTAAACGATTTTCAATAAATAACGGTAGTTTAGAGTTTAATAATTTAGTGAAATTTTCCAATATGTTGCGCGAACAAAGAATAAAACACGTAAGGCTAGTGCCCGGACTAAAAGATCGATGCAGCTTCCGGCTGAGCACCGAGCCGGGCTTGATGCGCCCATTGTAGTAATAGCGTTATTCCTTGCGTGACGGAGTTTTTTTATTTGTGACTTTATTCGAGTATGCTCACTGTGAGCAAATTGCAAATTTAATCTATGTGAATGTGTTGAGTTTCGCCATTTTGCACCAACATGTGTGACGCACTAGGAAAGGTATGTGATTATTTCAGGCATTTTGAACTAAATATACTGAATTGTACCGGAGGGAGAACTTTGTGGATTTGCCGTCGTCCTGCAGCTATTGCGCCATCTTTACCAGAGTAAATGCCTGGCGGCCCGGGCAATAAATCGATGCAGCTCCCGGCCACGCCCGACGCCTCGCTCGTTGCATTCGGCGCAGTCGCGAACGCGTGCCTTTGTCGAACTTTAAATTGAAGTCGTAATTGCTTTTACCTCTAGTAGACAACACTGCTCTCTTTTATTAGATCGAGATGTGGTGAGTGATTTTCTAAATCGTTTTGTGGTTTATTTCCTAATAAAACCAATGGGTATGTATGTTCACATACACAACATGCATCTGTGAATACATTATAGAGGCACAGTGAAAGTCAAAAATTCTTTATTCAAAATTTTGTAATTCAGTAGTAAATGTGATCCTCTAGTACACCATCCTGTAAAAACTTTTTGATAGCATTTCAATATAAGCACATACTGCGGAACCGCAGGAAGCCAGAGTTTAACATTAAGATATACGCTGATCAAACTTCGTAGCTTCAAAAATGTCTCAAGGAATTAAAAACTCTTTTACAAGACCGCTAAAATGACTGTGAAATATGCCTAAAAGTGTACCTGTAGAGAATTCTGGAAAGTAGATACGCGTCGAATGCAATAAATCAATACTTGGGCGTCGGCCCGGCGGGGGTGCGGGATCGGTTAAGGACACGCCCAAGTCCCGCGCAGTCTCGGTGCATCCGTTGCAGTTCGATCTCAGTCTCACTACGCGTAGGTCGCGTCGGTTCCATTATCCGCTCTTAAATATTGAGAAATCTTATACAATTTTCAATAAATAACGGTAGTTTAGAGTTTAATCATTTAGTGAAATTTTCCAATATATTGTGCGAACAAAGAATGAAACACGTAAGGCTAGTGCCCGGACTAATCGATCGATGCAGCTTCCGGCTGGGCACCGAGCCGGGCTTGATGCGCTCACTGCTGTAATGGTGTCGTTCCGTGCGTGACGGAGTTCTTTTATTTGTGACTTTATTCGAGTATGCTCACTGTGAGCTAAATTGCAAATTTAATCTATGTGAATGTGTTGAGTTTCGCCATTTTGCATGAACGTGTGTGACGCACTAGGAAAGGTATGTGATTATTTTAGGCATTTTAAACTAAATATATATAATTGTACCGGAGGGAGAACTTTGTGGATTTTCCGTCGTCCTGCAGCTATTGCGCCACCTATCCCAGATTACATGCGTAGCGGCCCGGGCAATAAATCGATGCAGCTCGCGGCCACGCCCGACGCCTCGCTCGTTGCATTCGGCGCAGTCGCGTTGCGGCCGCTTTCCGGGAGAGCGTGCCTTTGTCGAGTTTTAAATTTAAGTCGTAATTGCCTTTGCCTCTGGTAGACATCACTGCTCTCTTTTATTAGATCGAGATGTGGTGAGTTATTTTCTAATTCGTTTTTTGGTGTATTTACTGATAAGACAAAGGGATACGTATGTTCACATACACAACATGCATCTGTGAATACATTATAGAGACACAGTCAAAGACAAAAGTTTTTTTATTTAAAATTGGATTTGTTTACAATCACTTTTTGACCTCTAATGATTCTGTTAGCTGTTCGGAATAAAAATGCCTCATTCCTGAAAAGAACAGGCGAAGGAAACTCAGCGAGACCAACTCTCAATTCTTTTTTAAATTACTTTCACAATTTTTATAAATTATTAATAGTATCGGTCACGTAGTGAGAAAAATACTGTTTTAATCGGTTTAAGTAAACACGTATGCTCTTTTGTATCGGAAAGCACTGCTGCTGAAAAGAAAACCGTCATGCGTCGTAGTAAATGTGATCCTGTAGTATACCGCCTTGAAAGTATATTAATAGCATTCTAGTATAAACATATACTGCGGAACCGCAGGCAGCCACAAGATAACATTAAGATATATGCAGATCCAGCTTCGCCGTATCGAATTTACCTTAGTTCGCGTCAGTTCCAGTGTCTTCTCTTAAATATTGAGAAATAACTAAGAAGTTATTTTCAATAAATATCGGTAGTTTCGAGTTCAATATTTTGACATAACTTTCCAATATATTGTGCGAACAAAGAACGTCGCTTGCCGAATAAAACATGTAAGGCCTATGCCCGGACTAATCGACCGATGCAGCTTCCGGATTCACACCGTGCTGGACTCGATGCGCTCGCTACAGTAATGTCGTTACTTCTTATCATAACCGAGTTCTTTGTTTTGTGACTTTATTAGATAATGCTCACTGTGAGCTCAATTACAAGCGTAATTTATGTGAGTGTGTTGAGTTTCACCGCTTCGCACGAACGTGTGTGACGCACCGGGAAATGTATGTGATTTATTTAGGGGTTTCGAAATAAATTTATTGATATATGTCATCATTGGAATTTTATCGGTACGCCGTGTTCCCACAGATATTGCGCCACCTATCCTAGGATACATTTGCGGCGCCCCGGGCACTAAATCGAAGCAGCTCGCAACCACTCCCATCGCCTAGTTCGTTGCATTCGGCAAAGTTGCGTTGCGGCCGCCTGACGGGATTGCAAGCCAAGTTCGAGTCACAGATGCCATAGTTTTATTTGCTTTTTTTGCAATTGACCGTAATGTGCTGAAGAGATATAGCAAATTAAATAACAGTATGTTATACGCTACAGGCCATCACTTAGCCTAACGTTGGAGTAATAAATAAAGCGCCGATTTTCAGCGATAACCATAAACTAAGTATTACAGTACTACAGTAAGTTTTTTAATAAATAGCTACGTGATTTAAAAAAAAATATTATAGAAACAAAAAACTTGAACCAGAAACTGTGTTCACCAATTTAAAAGTAATAATAATTTAAAATTACATCCTGGCGTGTTATACAAGAAATAAAGAAAGTTTTCTTGTTTAAATTTTACATAAAAAGAAAAAAGTAATAATTTCGAATAATAATTGAATATAAGAAAATTAAACAAAATAAACAACATTTAAAGTGCATTTGTAGGCAATTCTTAACGCTTCGTAAGGATAATTGTATGCCGATCCTTTTTAAGTTCGATGTTATACTTATAATAATGTCATATTCTTATATGTATATATATATAGATAAAATACGTGTACATATACACACATAGAATGACTCAAGAATGGTAAGAGACTTTTTAAATGATCTAGTACTACTATTATAGGTATCACAAAGCTGACGCTTCCAGTTTTCCGTAAGAGATAATCTAGTTTTTGATTCTTAATAACATCAAACAAAAGTTTGGCCAAATTCCTCCTCAGACCAACAACAATTTTGACCACAAGATATATATAGGGAGAGTGTGAACTAATAGTAGGAATTGAAAAAGTCCCAAGAGTAGATCTTTTTAAACACCCTGTTATATACAGATCTATTATTAATATACAGAGATATTTATGTATCTATTTGGGTTTTAACGTTATTGCTACGTAAACGAGACCCAAAAAGGCGTATTTACAATTTCTATCAGTTTATTTGGTCGGTTTTATCTTCCATCAGTCCTCTCTAGGTTATGTAGACTTAGCCTAACTAATTTGTATGACAGTTGCAATCATTCGAAATAACGTTAAATTAAAAAAAAGAACTTCGTATGAAAAGGCATGAAATTCTGTTTCGGTCGAACACTATTAAAATTAAGTTTGGCTCAAATCATTGTGAAAGTTAAATTTGGTACTTTGTATTTATATATGTATCTGTAAGATTCTATGTACCTGCGTGACTTTGACAAATAATACACCGTTAGAAATGCCTCAACGGTGCGCGTCACTGTACGTGCTGAGTTGAAAAACACGGCAGTCGTTTCTGTTGTTCAATCCTTTATTTAATAACATTTTATTTATAGTTAAAATCAATAGATTTAAGTTCCAACCTTTTTTAAATTTAATTTATATTAACACGTCCTTTTTCTTGTTTCAGATTATCATCCAAAATCAAGAAGGCTGCAGTCGGTCAGTGCGATACTCTTTTTAATGTTTTAATTTCTTATAATAGCATGACGCGATCTCTATCTGGGTTGCCGACGGTGTCCTATGCAAACCGGCAGATAACTGGGCCACCAATATTTGACCAGTATCATACTGACTCCATTCCAGAACCTTCCACAAGCGGAAGTAAGTATTGCGATCCATCGATCACGTTCCACGCTTAAGATAGAATTATCAGACAAATCTCAGACTGCTGGGAAAAGGTAGCCCTTTTACAGAGGATATGTGAACAAACCACGTGATCCAATTCCATATTGGCTGATATCACATACCTAAGAAATGCTTTTTAATCGTTTCATAGATACTGCAGTTTCCTCAGAATATTTTCCTTCACTGCCGATCACGTGGTTTGTACAGCAAAAAGTGTTAATACAAATAGCAAGTTGCAAAAGACTACTACAGCCACGGTTAAGTTAATTAAAAGTAAAATCCCAAAATATGGATTTGTAATTAAAACGACTGCATTACCTATAGTAGTAGTAATAATCAATCTTTTTTTTTTAATTGAAGACATTTTTGTAGTCTGTCCAGATCTTTATTTAATAGCCCATATAACACAAGCTGTTGATAGTTTAGCCACCATAAGCCAGCATTTTAAGAAAAGATACTAACTTCTTTTTCCAGTTTACTCAACAGGAAATTTACTTTACAGTGTCTTCTGTCGTAAAGAGCTCTCGTCATCGATCGGGCAAGAAGACCAAGGCCCGGGCGTCAGGAAAGGCTCAGGGTGCATGCCCAGAAGCCAAACCGAGTCGAGAAAAAAAGAGCTCCGGATCTTCGACATCAACGCAGGCGACGTCAGCGCACCCCAACCGCAAAGGTAAATAACATTAAACTAATCAGCTTATTTCTAACTTTATCAACCAACGAAGGTTTCGTCACATACAAAATAAACAAAAGTTATAAAAAAACGATCAAAAAATTTCTACCACCCCTAGATTGCAACAAAATATTCAAATTTCTTATAAGAGTTAATAAATTTTTATGGTTTTTTACGTACTAGTTCTCATCTTAAAGGACCAATCTTTAATAGCGATCACATGTTCCTTTAACTTTTTTTTTGATTGGCTTTTGTTCAAAACATTTGGGTATTCCTACCACCGCCTTAGACGTTGAATATATAGCACAAAGATAGTGGTTCTTTGTATATAACATATAAATATAAAAAAAAACAGACACTTAGATGGACGGCACGGAATTTAATCGAGAGGCACTCAAGGTCTATCCGTCGAAACACTGTCCACTGACTAAATGCTTACCGGCTTATTCATAAAAATATTATAACAAGGCTCGTTTTAGCAAGGTTAAAGAACAAAAAATGGTATTCATAAAATCATTTTAGCACTCTCTCTCCTCGCGTAGGTTTCCTCGATGTTGAGAGTGATCACCTTGGGGGGAAAAACTGTTATAGATGATTCGCCACTTCATTTTAGCACCAAACTGTTCTGATAACCTATAATAAAGTAATAGAAGACTGGACGCGACTATAACAGTATAGAGATGGACTCTCTACAGCTGATTAATAAAAAAAATTATATCCTATAAACGCGCTTTGTAGTTTTGTGTTGTCTACGAGTAGCATTTTTTATGAACAAGACCGTAAAAGTCCAAACTTGTGTAAAGCGAAAATTAGACAAGGTTACAATTAGACGAATTTAATTTGTCGTAGGGTCGGAGTCCAAACCACAGTAATCACCTGAAAAATCAAGCAACATCATCCCACTGCCTCGTCTCGTCATCATCGTCGGGCGTTGGCAGCTGATTATCGAAAGCGCAGCGTGAGTAGAAAAATTTTAGTTAAAGGAAATTATCAAGTTATACCGCATCCAGATACTAGCGGCGACATTGGATAATAAAAAAGGCTCATTTTCATACTCTTCAACAAAACAGAGGAAAACTGCAACATCGTCGATGGAATATTCGCAAAATATTGTATAAGTTTTAACTTGTGTTGTATTGTACTTTAATTTTGTCACTAAGTACTTAGGAAAATGACAGATATGCCCAGCTATGCATACACCGATAGACTGCTTAAAATTTGCATTCCTGTACTAGCAGAACCACCTTTGGAAATTTTCATATTGATTTATTGATGTTCTAAAGCGGATAAAATTTACAACTGAACGTTTTTGCAACACCTAAATCCAAAATTAATCATGCCATTGCCATAACATCAATCCCAACCAAGCAACGATGCCCGATAAAATTAAAAAAAAAACTATGCCCGTTCTGACAAATAAATATTGTTAATTCCTTACATTCGGCATAATTTCTGTTTCACTGAATCTGTGATGGGCGGCGAAAAGTGTTTGAAAGCTGTTAGGGTCTTAAATATATATTTTTTGTAATTGCCGCCTAATGTTGAAAATTTGCTTGGACATGTTATAAAGATTATAGTAATGTGTTATTCGAAAGAAATTACATAGATTTACCGTAGATAGTTAATGACGTAGACTAGGTGTAATTTTCTTAAGTTACTTTGTATTTCATAGACATCAAGAGTATTCGTCAAAGCAATAGTTTAAAATAGTAGCAAATTTGAAATCGGACATTTCAATAGTTGTAAAAGAATGAATTCAGAGATACCGTATGAAGCGTAGTACAACATACCCAAGCTTTTATTCGTTTGTATGTTTGTTTGGAAATTCGGTTGTCTTCAAAAACCCTTCTGAATCATTTAAAAATGAACACGTGCCGTTTTATAAGTGCGTGAACGGAACACCTCTACAACGAAAAAAAATGTAAGTGTAGAGGCTTTTTAAAGTTCATGATTCACAGCATAAGTCCAGTTCATAAATTTCAGCTAGTGATTAACAAAAATTCTTAAAATCGGACAAAAGGATTCTCTTATAGGGTTCTGTGAATATAAATGTTTCTTTTCGATGCAGATAGTTTTTATCATTTCTTCGGTCTGTAAAGGGTTTTAAGAGTTGTTTATTAAGATATTCGTTTGCCATTTTGTTTAGTATTTGTCGGGTTTGATTTAAAACTTTTCTTTGATATTAAACTTGATGTGATTTATTTTCATTATAATAACGACTAAGCAGAGCCCGAGGCCGTCCGAACTATCCATTCACTGAAAATGTCTTTGAAAATATAAAAAATTGGAATTTTATCAAATGCGATTTTCGAACATCTAACTTTTGAGAACAACTTGATTTCGCATTTTATCAAATATGATTCATGAAGGGTTTCATTAGTAATTGCGTAGTTCCAATGTTTTTCGTCTATTCGTTTATCTAATCGTATCAAGTCAATTAGGTTTTCTTTGCAATATAAAAAACAATCAAAAATTAAAACGTTTGCAACGCAAGTACATTGATAGGTAACTGAAAATTTTCCCAACGATCCCTGTATTGTTCATATCTGTTTATATACATGTTTGGTCGCGGTTCGTTTAGATTTATTATGTCTAAGTTTTTCCATTATCAAACAAGTCTTTTCTCGCTGGCGCATATTATTACATATTGTTTTTAGATAAAGTTATCCACTTGATCAAATCATTATCAGAATGTAAGGATGGGTGCTGTAACCTAATTTGTCATGATGGGGACAATTCGTGCAAATTCGTCATGGTCGTTCTGGGTGAACGTAGAACTGTTCACTGACATAGTCAAATGGTGGGCCCTAAGGCTGACGCGTTCGACAAGCACGAATATGTGAGGGATAAAAGAATCTATGCTGGAGGGTCCAGATCAAGTGGATATCAATAATATATTCGTTACAATTGTTGTGAATTATCACAATTTAACCATGTCTTATTTATGGTAGATAAATTAATTGACATTATTTACTTTATTTAAAAAGGTGGTAAGGTAGTTTAAATTCGTATAGCTTAGCCGTTCTATGTGCAGTACTTAATAGGATGGCGGCCCTTGGCAGATCCAAATACGCCTTGTAATCCGTAGTTATCGTAAATTTCGTAGTTATTCCCCAATATAAAAAGTGTATGAAACAAATAAAAAAATATATAAAAAAATAAAATCCAAAAAAATAAATAAATAAAAATGTATCAAAATAAAAAAAAAAACATAAAAATATATAATAGCAAAAAAATATATCCGAAAAAAAGTATAAAATGAAAAAAATGACAAAAACATTAGTCTAGCTAGAAAAGGAAGTATTATTAGAATAGATAGTTAAATTACTTTGACACGATCGGGCGTTACTTAGTAGAATTTCATCTGAAAATTTATTTTATTAATAAAAATATTTCGTTTCACTTATCACGTGTCAAAAAAAGTAGAAGTAAATTAGTCAATTTGTGTATTGTATAGTATAAGAACCTCTGATTTGAGCAGTGAGTACTTACTCCCGAATATATTGTATCCATCTACCTGTACGTCAGATCCGTTCACTATATTTTTATGGAGAAAAAGGCGTCCTTGACGTGATAATAAGAAATAATCGCCACTCGTGCACTTCAAATTCACATAAATTTTACCTCAGTGACCTCATGGCAGAGTGTGACAGCTTAGTATGATCTCTCTCTAGAGACTCTCACTTTTAAAACAATATATCTTCTTATTCTTGTTTAGCATTGTCTTCTTATTCCAGTGCTTATAGTAACGACTTTGCTAATTTACATCAAACAGTCACAAGGTCCGACTTACCGCGGGCTCGAAAGGCGAAGGCAAAATATCGTGATCGACAGCGAAACATCGTGAGGAAATATGCATATCTTAGAAACGATAAAAAAGTTTTTTGATGTGCGAAGCTGCACCCTCTATACACTGGGAGTCATATACCAAGAAGTTACACATTTAGTCTATTCAGTACATTTTCGCGGTTCGATGCTTGACGTGCGCTCCATTTCTTAAATTAATGTAAAAAAGTGACTTTCCGATTGTTAATTTCAATGTAATAAGACGAATTGATTACGCGTTTTTCTAAAACATAGCCAAGTTGTACGATACTTCAAATTATTACTTAGATGGATATCGATAGTCGAGAAAAGCATTTTCAAAATTCTCCATTACCAACGAACAGTAACTAAGCAGTTCCAAATTCAAAAAGACGGTTCTCTAAGACAATTCTAATACGTTCATTGTCAGTGCCAAACAATATTGTATAGTATTTGACAAGCAACTCATTTTCCAAAGGTCAAAAAAGTCTGTTTTCGGGTATTGACCAGCACTAGAAAAAAATCGTTTCCACAAATGTTCCGGGCTGCCCTTTGGCTGGTGTTTGATCAGTGCTGAAATGCCTACTTACTGCTCAGATCAGATCGGGGGTCAGTAGCCTGGGCGTGCGTGTCGCGACCCCTGCCAGTCTTCGTTCCTATGAAGATTGCAACCAGGCTGCGGCGATATCTCTAATACGTCTCTTATAGAGATATCGTCGGCTACGTCGTGTTTTTCGCTTCCCCTTCTTGCCGCAAATCTGATCTTTGTCGAAAGGAATTTAAAAAAATGATCGTTTATGCGTTGTTCTGAAATATGTACTTTGTATCTTTGTAAGTCTGGACTCCTCTATTTTTTTATTATTCCATTTCGATGGAAATGGAAAATGGAACCCCACGGGTGAAGCCACGGCAAACTTACCTTATAAAATACAATACACAGATACGAACATCTCAAATACCCACGATTGGAACGAGAAAGAGACGAATAAATTGATCACGGTACTAAAAATTCTCCTGAAATTTTCAACAAGTAGACCTTTGTCAGTGAGATTCGTTTAAAATTTCTTATGTCTAAATTTGTTTCCTAATTTATCACTTCTCTTATCTCGCTTTTTTGTGACGCCCGTATAGTGTTTAAAGTGACGTTATCCACTTGATCTATTATTAGAAATGTAAGGGTTGGTACTATCACTTCATTTATCTTTGCGATATGTGCGAAGTCGTCGTCGTTAGCCCGTATGTACGTAACGACGGATCGGCGTTGACCGTCGGTGGGCCTTAAGATCGTCACGATCGACTAGCACAAAAAAAATATATGAGTGGTAGGTGAGTCTATAAGACAGGGTCCGGATCAGGTGGATATTACTAATATCTTTGTTAAAGTTATCACTTATTACATTTTTAACTATGTTTATTGTAATAGATATATTGTCCGGCGTTATTTACGGTATCGTGGTAACTTAGCCGTTTAAGGTGCAGTATTTATAAGATGGCGGCATGTAACTTGATCAATTTGTATTATATTGCAGATCTAAATACGCCTTGTAATTCTTTTAATAAGAAACAAAATAAAAACAAAAAAAAAACTTAAAAATGTTATAAATGTAAAAAAAAAATATGTAATAAAAAAA
>DWHO01004932.1:0-10673 GCA_018247575.1 Eurytides lysithous rurik | reverse complement strand
AATTATGTGCTAATTAAGATTTATAAATTTTACTCCTTAGTAGGGCAAGCCGGGCTTTTGGGCTTGTATGGTAGTACAGCCACTGGCTGTACCTATAATGTGTGACCACGTGTAAAGTACCAAGTAAAAAGGCCTTAGGCTTACACCCCACTTACCGAATTAAGAGAAAAAATATAAATGAGTAGCCAGCCAGCCCAGGCGACGATATCCTCTCGTTTTATCCTCTGATGCGCGATTTTAAAGATATCTTATACTACAGGGCGATTCATAGAATAAAAAAAGCCATTCAACGTCCAAAAATATAAATTATGACTTCAAAGTATTTGAAAACGGTACGTATTAAAAAAAAGCTACTAAACTGATTAAGACTATGCACTTCAGTTTTTAAAATAGTGCTTTTATTTTTACAGAAATTTGTTTAGACATTCTCAAGTTTTAATTTAACCCTTATGGCTTCGAGAGCGTCGATAATTATTGTAATTGTAACGATAGTAATTGTAATAAAAATTATGTTACTTTAGAAATTAATTAAATTGTTTTGAATGACTTTAATATTATTATTTAGATGTCACTGTAACATTGTAGCAAGTCAAAATATGACGAGAATAACTTGTAGTTGCCGGTCGATGTCCACACTTAACAGCTGGAGTGATAAAGGTTATCAAACATCACTTTTACAATTTTTTTATAATGCTACCTTCAGACATACAGACAGATAAGTAGTATAAATACATAGATCACATCATGATCAGACATCTTTCTACTGTTTTCTTTTTGTTTCTGTTATTTATTTTTCTGCTTCAGGGCCATACTTCCAAGGAAGGGTTACTTTTTGTGCAGTAGGAGCTATTATGAAAGTTCAACCAATACTTCTACCAGCTAAAGCAATGATCCAGAATACATTCCATTGCGCAGAATGCATACACAATTTGCGCGGCTTAATAGATGATCTTTGCAGCTGCTGTTCCGCACACAGGTCGTTTACAATGTGTTTGTTAGTGTGTATGTGTTAGGAGCGTCTAACCGGGATCGGGTTAAAAAAAAGATTAAAAAAATACTGTGGCGATTTACATGAAGTCATTAATATAAAAAAAAATGGCGTTTGAGTAAGGTTAACGATGAGATATTTGATAGTAGCGGTAAGATTTAACGAGATAAGATAAATTATGAGACGTCGGACGTAAGAAATTAGCATAAATTAGATGATGTATCGTTAAAATTTAACTTTAGTGCAATAAATAAATATGGTCAAGATAACACGGTTAAGTTTTTTTTCCATTCATTCACTGGATTGTTAAGTTTAAAGGTAAGCAGTGAATTATATGAATTTAAAAGAGCGTAAAAATTAATGTTACTATAAAGCGCATAAATCCTTCATAGCATCATTGAAATAGGTGTAAAGAAAATTCGATTAACGATCTATATCTGAATATTTAATATTATTTCTGCTGGAAAAGATTTCATACAATGCGTTATTATCGTAATACTAATTTCTATCCAGGAGAAATACGAATCTGAGATACCGGCGTATACAGCTACGAGCACCAAAAAAAACAACAAGAACATCAAAGCGAAACTTTCGAAAAGTAAAAGTTGTCCATTAGGGCGCGGCTATGGCCGTAGACGGTTTATTGAAATAGTTATGGTCGGGTAGAGGAGGGGTGGAGGTAATTTTTAAAAATTGCTAAAACGACCGCCCCGTACATTCGGCAGCAGTTTAATGGTGGCGATAACAGTAAAGTTCATAGCCGAAGTTCTGCCCTGCCGAGTTTCGCGGATAACTACTATTGCGCTGCGATCGCATGGCGATGCCGGGGCGTCGCACGATTTTCATCAGAGCCCGGCGGCCAATGCGCAGTTTCACGTGGGAGGCGTTATTTTTTGGTGCGAAGGGGGAACATTATCGTTATGCTTAAGCTTGATCGTTCGGGAGATTTACATACATTCGTAAGTAGATACCGAGCTAAAAAAGCGCCTCAACTATAGACATCCAAAACAACTAAACGTGTTACCGTTGAAAAAGCTCGTAACTGTAACACTGCTGTGGATCGGCTTTTGTTTGCGGCGTGGTAGAGTTACATTGCCTTTGATATCTCCCGTAGGATTATTAGCCCAACACATACTTAAAGCAACACGCTCTTTAAAAACGCGTATAAAAAGTAGCAGCATTTATACAAAAGTGCACAAGCTAATTGATCTTTTGAAGGTTATTATGCAACGAGGACAGCAACTTTCGTCTCACGAGAACAGAAAAGAACAAACATAACAAAACGTTACACTATCATATATAAATCTACAACAAATCGAGCGTGCTTACGAACGTACGACTCATCTAGATAAACCGCTCCCCCGTCAACCTCTCGCGTAAATCTCTCACATCAACATAGAGCGCAAACGATTAACGCGAGCGTCGAGTTTTCCCGTTGGAATCCGCTAATGACTAGGCCAGCGCGGGCGAAAACTAACCATTAGTCCGGGTGCGATGGTTTTGTCATCACCAGCCGCCTAACTGCGCCGCCGGACGGCCTGCCAACGTAATTACGGCCGCGATCACTCTCGCCCGTCCGCCGCACAGATTTTTTGACTGCACCCCACTACTCCCCCCTTGGTTACTGCGTTTCATTAAACGATCGTGACGGATTGAAGTGTTAGGAAGTATCGAGTTTTGTTCGATAGACACTGTTTCCTGTTCGGTATATTTTTTTTTATTTTTCTCCGGTTAGCATTTGATTACTATACCATCTCAACGACATGGTACGTGACGTCACACGTGATGGGAGTGGCAGCCGTCGGTTACTAACTCGTCTAATATTTCAAGGTTAAGCAAGTTAGGGCAGCTATCGATCTATTTATATGCGACTCATACTCAAGAAGCTCTATAAGAAAATCTAAAAGTTTTCAACAAGGTCGAGAAGTTACGTTTGTTTGAAATAATATATTAAATAATGTCGTTCTATTTAAAGTAACAAAATGTTACTGGTTTTCAACGGGATAGTATCAACATTACTATAGACATGCGATATATATTTATTAAAAGAAAAAAAGGGTGCTTATGAAATTGTAAAGTTTTTTGTACCAAAAACTTAAAAAAACGTTAATGTCTTGGAATGGCAAAGTACAACAAATTTTTAGTGAAAATTCCTAGAAAGTTTGAGTTTTTCGTTATTTTCCTACTCGAGGAATCTCCCAGAGCGCCTCTCGCACGGTAACAATAACAACACTTAGCGGAGCTGCTGGTATTTCGGTTAATGCCGTCGTTTACAGGCCGTCTCTCCGGCGTCGTCGTTAAACTAAGTTTGGCCGTTCGGCAGTCTGGAAATGGCCGAGATGTGTGCGTACTTTCACGAAAAAAATGGGGGGTACAACACCGCCCCGTGCCCCCGGTTGCTCCGCTTGCGTAAAAGGAGATTATTACTACTACGATTTTATATATTATGTTACGAGCCACTCAATACGGAAGTTTTGCATTCGAGTTTCAGACAAAGAACCGAGGAGAAAGAGTTTAAAAATGAAAAAAAAAAACAGAATGTGAAGAAGAAATGCGCTAAGCTTTCATCAGTATGGATGTGCATTTAACCAAAAAAACGATAAAAGATAATAAGTACGCCCCCAATTTACTTAATAATAACAAAAATAATCATACTATATTGTTGTTGTAAAAAAATAAATTTCAAGTTGAAGGTTCAATTCATAAACGAATTTATAATAAATATTATGAATTCGTAAGCTTGAATTTATCTAGCGTAAGCTTGAATCAATTATGGTTGTTACAATAAAAAAAAAAAAAAAACAAAAAAAACGAAAAGTAAAGAACAACAGATTTTTTAGAATCAAAACAAATTGTTTACTCCCAAACCAATCTTTCCTTTTGTCAAGTAAAAACTAAAGATGACCAGCGTACAGAAGGTTATGAATTTAGTTCAGATCTTACTTTGGCGGGTGATGTGAATGGATGATGTTGATACAGGTGGTATAAAACATTTAATATCAAAGAAACTACCTGCTAGTTTGCCAACTTCCTTTATAAAACAATCTCACAGGCTTTGAGATTGATTTTCTCACCAGCTTTCACCAAAACAGAGATGGATAACTCTTTGTCAATACTATATTTAGTATTAAGAATTATCTAACATCCATTTCAATTAATTTAATCAAAATACACCAGAGTAAATCGAGAAGGCGCACTTTAATGAACGCACGCCGATAATACCTGGTGTAATGCAACATTTCTTTCGTCGGAGACGCTTACCAGAAGCGATAACGCAAAGGGTCACTTTCTGGAAGGTTCTGGACTAACCTGGTGCGGCGGCTGCGACGCTGGCGGCAGGTGGGGCGGGTGCTGCGCGTCGTGCGTGGGTGATAAGGGCCCGGCGGCAGGCGCCGCACCCGGGCTTGGTGCCCCGGCCGGATGCGACGGCGGCTGTGGGGAACCGCCGCGCTCGTAACCCTGCTGACAAGCAACAATATTACCATTGCAAGCCCAACAACAGTCTTGTACAGTTATCCTTACTCTTTGCTGTGAAATGGTCGCCTCAAACTGAGCAAAGGGTTAGTTCGTCCGCTAGAACGAACGAAATATTATGGACACCCACACGATTAGAAATATTACTGGATGGCGATCAACAACTGAAATATTTGTGTTGGGACCTAGTCTATTAAACTCACTAGCTCGTCAAAACTTTCATGTATAAACACGGGTATATTGTGAAGTGGCGGTACTACTATACAAGCCCAAAAGCCCGGCTTGCCCTACTAAGGAGTAAAATTTATAAATCTTAATTAGCATATAATTCCCGCATATTAAATAATAATTTTACTCCTTAGTAGGGCAATCTGAGCTTTTGGGGTTGTATAGTAATACTGCCACTGATATTGTGTCCCCTTGCCTCCTAGGCTGGCAGACTTTGGCAGACTATTATCATTTTTGTTATACCGTAGTGGCTTTATGGAAGACTAAGAGGAATAATAGAATATATGGATAATAAGGTAGAAACAATAAAGTGAAATATATCCTTGATGAGAACAATATGTCAACCGAAATTAGAAATTTCATTAAACGTATATATATCTCCGGGCGGGATTAGCGTTATCGACATTAGAGGCGATTAGAATTGAAACACATTTCATGTGGGGCCTAATCCACTGCATTGTGTGCATATGTGCGCTTGTACGTGAAACAAAGGTTAATTTCAAACGGCGCACGCACACAGACAAACACGGTCGGCAGGCGTAGGACAAAACAATCGGGCGCGTGCAAAAACGGGTCGTCGGCCGGGGTCGGCCTTGA
The DNA here is from genome assembly GCA_018247575.1 of Eurytides lysithous rurik. Taxonomy (NCBI): domain Eukaryota; kingdom Metazoa; phylum Arthropoda; class Insecta; order Lepidoptera; family Papilionidae; genus Eurytides; species Eurytides lysithous. The sequence continues at coordinate 5,386 of DWHO01004932.1, read as the reverse complement.
CCGTGCATCCATTATGCACACCCGTTTACTTGCGAATAAGTGCACCTACCTCCACGCATCCATATTGTTTTATAGCCGCGCCGTTAGAGCGCGGTCCCATTCACAAACGCGCTTGCCGCGTGTAAAACAAAAACTCATCTTTCGCGCGGTTACGACGTCCGTCCGCGATACGGAGAAATGTGCCGCACGGAATAAGACGCAATCGACGATTAGCTTTGCTCACACTCAAAAAAAAAATGCATCACGAATCAAAATGAGTATTTTGACTTAATGTGCAACGTCACCTTCTTTAAATAAACCCAGATTTAGAGCACGTAACCTACGTGGTACTTCGTAGCGAGCAGTTACATAGAAAATTACTGTGATACATAATTTAGCGGCATCACTACAATGTACGGACTGAAACCGGCACGTTTCGAAACGCATTTCATTGTTGGTGCCACGCGATACTTTCGTTTCGTTCGTCGCCACAATAACGAGCGCGTCAATCAACGCTGAATGAGGTTTTTTTTTCTATTTTTCCCCTTACACCTCTCCACCGCCCGCACCTCCATATCAATAAACCGAAACGAAGAACGGCGCGAGACTACGTAGCTCATTCATTACAAATTCATTACTGAAGCGGCGCGTCCTCGACACAGTTTGCTAGTTCGCCGCAGACATTGATTGCATCAATCGCACAATGCTTTCACTCCGCCGCAGCTAGTTTCCGCGTCACGTTTCAAGGCTAGAGATAAGGTTAGACCGATATTCACCGCTCCAGGTCAATACGAGTCGTTCGCTTTTCGCTCTGTTTACTTTATCTCTATATTGGATGGCCGCGATAGTTTGAACGATACGTTCAGTCTCTAATTGTGGTTTATGAATAGTTATAACAAACGCACGTTCACATAGCTTTTATCTGTGGCAGAATTGATAGAACAGATGGAAATATTGTTCTTGGACGATTGGGCATTACGGCCTCACAGATGATCGACATAAATTAAAACGTTGCTACCATTTCATTTCGATTTAAATAGGTGGGCATTATACAACAACTGAGCACATGTTCAAGATGTTTATATTAGTTGCAAAACAAGATAGACGCCTATAATGTCTTACAAAGTATATTTCCACGGCACAATCCTGAAGAGATACGGGAATTGGATTTGTGGCGATTGCCTAATCGGCTTACAATAGACCGAGATAATAGGCTCGGACTGAGAGATGCCGTCAGCCTACGACGGGCTAATGACGCGTAATTGGATAGCGAGCGCCCCATTTACCGACAAAGCCGATTCCTATTCACCTATCAACACCTGAAGGATACGCGACGGACATTATTATTTTTTTTTGGCGCGGCTTCGTGCCCACACACATAGGGCGCAATGACACCTCGTCTTCTTTAAATCGTAAGAACACAACATCTTCCAGTACGTAGTAAAATCTGAAGGTCAATAAAAAGACGTAAACAGATAAACAGTAGCGAGGAACGGTGACAATAATTTTACAGTCCGCGTCGCCATAACAACTTTAGACGTCGACAACGGGTGGTGGGGCGGGTTGTAGGGGGTGTGGTGAGGTCAACTGCGTTCGAAACAAAACGCGCAAAGAATGTCCCAAGACTTTCGCTGAATATTAATTCCCCGCGGCGAAGTTGTCGTAACGCAGTCAAACATGAAATCCAGGCGCAATGCCCGACTTCGCAATTCGGGTCTTCGTGTGTTCCGTTCGAGGCATCCGCGCGTCGGTCGCCAACCAATCCATCAAAGGAGGGCCGCCTGGATCGGGTGTGGGTGCCTCCCCCCGTACCCACATAAATATTGCGGGTAGGTGAGTACAAACCCTTTGACCGAGTTCTGTTTACTTTCGTTTTCGCTCAGCTGACGGGGGCCGCCACCCCACTCCGTTCCGTTTGTATAGCTCCACTATTATTATGATAATTAGAGCTATCAACTTCATGTCCCGCTAATTGCGGTCGGGGACAATTTGTCGTGTCGGCGCCGCGGCCGGCCACATCGGATCTGGCGACACGCGCATTATAGCCATAGACCTCTATTAGACGATGCATTTCGACAACGAAGTGTGCAGCACATCATATTTTTGTTCCAACACGATTTTAGAAAATCCGATGCAACTCACACAGAGTTGCGACGGATACTTCAAGTCAATAGCAGTCGGCGATGTCGTGACATCGACCCGGAGCGGAGCAAGTTGTATTTTTTTTCCACCACCGCCTTCCGTTTGAGATGCCGGTGAGAGTGCGGCGGAGAGCACTCAAGGTTGCAACGGGTTCGGACGAGGCAGACGGGGCGCAGACGTGCATTATTAGGCGGGTGCCGGAACACCCACGGGTGCCGCGGGTGGAGAGCGGCGGGGCGAGGTGGAGGTGACGGCGGTGGGGTGCGCGTACGTCATCACCTGAGGCGCGCCCTTGAAACCGTCGTCGCATTCATTGCACCCGGATGCGGGCTGTTTCCCCGAGGCCGCTATACCCGCACTCAAGATTCCACCTAACTATCTCACAAGTAACGCGGACACCCTATGCTTGCCTTCTTACCACGATGATTCATTGCACTATTTCCTGAATGCACGTTAGTACATCACACGAAGTTTCTCAGACTAGAAACATCTATTAAGGCCACATATGTTATGACCTCACACTTGACACTATGCTATTGAATAATGATTTACAATGGACAGCTGAACTTAAACACATGCTTTGCGCCATTGTACTTTGGCATGATTACACGGTCGTGTGGGATGGACTAAGAATTCCTTCGTGTGTAAGCAGCATTTCTCTGACTGATGTTTCATAAAGTTTAAATCGTGTGTTTTTCCGTATTATGTAAATTAAAATTCATGAAGATAACTTTTTTTTAACATCTCATATTAGTTTCGCAGCAAGACTCGGAGACGTCATTCAACGGTAAAACAGCATTTATTTTTTTATTCGATTAACTTAGTCTTGTGGACTCTTCATATAAAAACCGGCATTACAAATTATCTGTGCTATCGGTATTACTGGTAGTATAGATAATTTGTACATTACAGTTAGTGTATTATTAATCGGCAAACATTCTTATGCCATTAACGCTATGGTGTATTATATTCAACATAGATAGATATTCTTTACAGATTTAATTTAATTTTTTCATGTTGATAGTTTTACATAACGCCCCCGCGCTATATTTAGTACTGCGTAAAATAACATATCACCGACTAACTTTCAATATATATAGGGTGTAAAAGCCCTGGTTATAGGTTTTGCATGTCAATCCTGTGTTCTAAAACACATAAAATACACGGATTATATAACCTGACAGATTTTCAGTGTGCGACGTTACAATTCATGCCAAGTCCAGCTAATGGCAAACGAGCTATAGCATTTAGTTTTTGCTAAAGCAGAAATACAACATAATTTTAATATAGATATCAATGACAATTTGCATTTCCATGTTACATTTAAAAATACTCTTTAATGATTTATTTATTTCTCTCTTTATAATATAATAGTGGCTGTAGAGAATACATAAATCAGAACTTGTATAATTACCTGTATGTACCAATATAATATATATTTGCCTGTAATATATATGCGTGGACATTCATTTACTAATTAGGTTTAGACGCTTACTTTAAGATGAAAACTTCGCTGATTTTCACAAAATATTTGTTGGGGCTTTATCGGCGTGTAAAAACAAAACTATACAATAATAAACTTATATACTATAAAAAATAAACAGCGGAAAGCGTATGACGTAGAAAAATTACAGGAATAAGAAAACTTATGAAGCAAACATAATTTGTAAAAAAACATTCTCAAAGTATTATTTCATATAAATCAGAGCTACTTCATATAAGTAAAAAAAAACCCTATGTTTGACCCACTGCTGAACACAGGGCTTCCCTATACAGGGAGTAAAAGGCACAGACCGCCACGAAGCTTTAGTACGGATGTGCAGACTTCACATATCTTAGAAATATTTGCTAACGTTTCGTAAATACGCAGGTTTCCTCAAGATTTTTTCCTTGAACAGGTAGTAAATAAGTACTTAAAATCGTTGATTACAAATTAATAAATTCATAGATGCCGGCAGCACCAGGATTTGAACTGATGTTGTTATTAATAAGGTAGTAAAGGTTTCCTTAAGAGACGGGTTTTGTAGTTGTAGAAATCAAGCAGATCTACCAGGGTGAGTATTACACCATTACCATTTCTAAAATACAACTATGATTCAAGGAAAATTTCTGGACATAAGGATATCTCATACTTTTCGGCACCTACCTAAGTAAAATTTTAATCAATTAAATAAGTTTTAAACACAGTGTTAAGTATGTCGCTTACCACACAATGTCGTTCCCGTCTCGCTAATAAGCTTTTAGGGTTAAAAATTTAGGAAAATATGGAATGTGCAATTTTAACCGGAAAATAAGAATCGGTGAATAGGATATAAAATCCAATCGCCAAATAAACGAAATAAGAATACTATTAACTAAAGGTAGGTTGTATACACCTGCGTTATAACGTAACTATCAGGTTTTAGTTTTTTTTTTTTTATTAAAAAAATGTTGCCCTATTTTACCACAGCAATATCCTCATTGAAGTGGCCAAATAGCTAGATGCAGAGAAAATATCCGAGTGGTAATCGAACCGGCTACACCGAAATCGATACCTTAGCAATTAGGCCAAACAATTAAAAAAAGGTTAATATGATAAATAAAATATTAACACCGATTTAAAACACTAATACCTTCGAATATGAAATAAAACTATGTCATTTAATTATATTATTACAATTTCAGATAAAATTTAAAAATTAGTCAGTAGGAATTTTAAAGTTATATAATAGGTATAATAATTGTTGAATTTTTGAATGGATTGACACTTATCTTTTATTACTTTATAATAAGTAAAGCGATAAATCGAGACAAATTTAATAGAAGTACAATTAACGCATCATAAAAACTTAGCTTAACATCCGGCCATTATTAATTCTGTGAAGTACTCGAACCGTCGCGAGTTGCCAAGAGCAGAAATGCTGTACGATGTTTATAAATAGCTTACGAGACTTTTCTTTCGCTCTGAAGACTTATTCTAAGAAATCTAACAAAAAGCAGCTGAATCGTACAATAACAAAAGAAGGCTTAACGCCAACCTGCGTTTGACGAGACAAATTATTTATGGCAAAGTTCAATTCGTAGTGGTGTAAAAATGAATGTAAATAAACCTTCTTTTCGATATGAGTGGAAACTGTTCGTGTGTTGGTTCTTTTTTTTTTTTATTGAATTTGCTGACAAACGAGCAAGCGGCTCACCTGATGGTAAGAGACCACCACCGCCCATGGACATTTGCAGCAATATAAAACTCGCAAATGCGTTGTCAGCCTTTAAGGGGGAGGGAGGA
>DWHO01004931.1:0-10675 GCA_018247575.1 Eurytides lysithous rurik | reverse complement strand
GTAAAATTGACGATTCATAAGTGCTTGTAAAGGCCTATTTGAATAAAAATATTTTGATTTGATTTGATTTGATTTGATATAACTCTGCCGAATTACACTAAGAATAATTCCTTCATAACGGAACGCTTTGTTGACTGTGGAATAACTAACAAGCAGCAGTGTCACCACCCCAAACAGTCCCTGCTCAAGAGTTCTTCCATTTAAAAAGGTATAGATAACTCATTGCTTTCCACGTCATGCTCAACTTAACTGGAATCGATGTCGCAGTTCACCGGGCGAAAATTAAACCGAGCCCGCTCTACCACTTCGCCATAACGTCTCCATATTTTATTGTTATTTTAGACAGTAACATATATATTAGATAATCATCGGATCTAACACGGGCCCCAGCTTATAAAAAGCGATGCGCGCCCCGTCAAAGTCGTGGGAATGGCGTCACCGTGCACGTGTAAAGTTATTTATCGCATCGGCCTGACCTCTGCGGACCTCAGATCGCCCACGCGCCCCTCGGACGAAATCAATTTTTACACCGGCGTTCGTCATAACACAACTCGGCCGTACCGTGTTGGAAATTTACATGCTTACGCTCCACGATACTGTTATTTTTTCACAACATGGTAGCAAATGATAGAACATCATATGATAGTAGGTGGTACAGCTGTATGCTCACCGGACTACAAATGTCCAACTATTGTAGAGTGAATTCCTATAACCATAGGATGGTTCCTATAGGGCAATCCAGTGGTCTGGATTGCCCTTCAAATGCTTGATTGTTACTAATTTTGTGAAGATACTTTTTTGGAAAGACTCTACAATAAAGTAACTACTTTATCGTAGAGTCTTTCCAAGAGTCGATCCAGTGAAATCACTGGGCGAAGAGATTTACTGTCTTACGTCTCGGAGTTATAAGCAACGTCAAGAAAAGCAGAGTCAGAGAGCAGAGCAGTTTAAGAATTATTATACACTATAAGCTGCGGTATAAGCCCTTTGACTTTGTGTTGTTGTTCTTAGTTTGATTAGGTCATCAGGGGCTGATCACCCGATTATCTGAAAAATAAGATGATCCATGCGTCGGATATGCATGTAAAAATGCCGGTCCCAGTTTCTTATTGACGCCATCTAGCGGTGGCTTCGAGAGGTCGTTATTAAAAGATCGGTTTAATGTCACCGCCTCTCCGCCTGATCTCTCTCCGGTCGTGTCGGTTATCCGTCCCATCGGACTGTGAGAGTAAAAAAAAGTGAGTACACCTGTGTCTACGCCATCGTTTGTGCACTATAATATATCCTGCGCACTTGGATTAGTTACCTCTTGTCGATCGGCCATCGTGACCGGAATCGATCAGGAGGACATTATACATATTGTCGTTTATTATTAAATAGTAGGGCTATTTTGTGCCACTTATACACATAGTACTGCCAACTTCTCTACCACCGTGTAAAAATATTGTAAACATGTCTAACAATATCTTTCATAATTTTACTGGCTCCAATATGCGTCTAACAGATGCGATATAAGTATACTAGTAGATCATTAATAGTCCTTCCATTTGGTTTAACGTCAACCCACTTTTATAGAATAACCTCATAAGTAAAATCAAAGTTTGTGTTCGTTACCTACTACAACACTAAAATATTGAACTAAAAATGCAATGTTGAATACACTGCATTTTAGTCCTTAGTACGATGGAAAAAATCTAAGTTCCCTTTCCTTAAAATATTTTTTCCTTTCTTATAAACCCTTGAGAAAAAAGTTGCATATCAAGTCCCATTGAATAACTTAATACAAATATGCATGAGTGAGAAAATAAAGCAAATTTGACACCCAATATAAGTCAAAAGTTCATCCGTAGGTTAAGGTGGTGACTCCATTAGCATCTAAACGGCTGACCAAAATAATCCACTTAAATAAAGCGACTTTTTTTTTTCTTTTATCATTTCTATATAATTATAGAAATTCCTAGAAACTCTGCTGCCCACTATTTTTTTTTTTTTTGAAAAATGCTTGGTGAGATTTTATCGTTTATTAGGAAATTAAACAAATTGTCCATGAAGCAAGTAAATTTGATCTGTTTTAAAAGTGGAAGGCTATAATTTATTTTTATATATTTCTTTAGTTTATTAAATATAAGGCATTCTTATCTTTAGTTGAGGTTTGTCTATTTTAGCTAACTAAGCTGGCATGTAATATAGCACTTTTTCCTATAATAGTAATTTTTTTCATTGATAAAGTGTCAATTTTTACAAACAAAATTATATAAATTTTGCTATATAGTTTTAAATTTCATCCAATTCCAATACATAAGATATTAGTTATTATTACAACAAAAGTAGTTATTATTTGAATATAATCCGAAAGCAGTCAAAAATTTTACCATTAATATAAAATATTGACTGAAGTTGAACAACAAAGATCTCCCAGTCATAGTTACCACAATAACACAACACACTAAACGTGTTGTGTTATTGTGGTAATCCATCTAGACATTCATAGCATGTTGAACAAAAAGACACATACAGGCATTTGTCGAAAAACATTAGCCTTCTTCTAGGGCTGTTACTCAAAATTGTACATATATTCACAATGTTGACACGGTACTGGGAATCTACACAATTCCATCACGTACGGAACCTTTAAGAACTACGCGTCTATTCGCGAAATTAATGTCCCCGGTGCCTCTGATTCGGCTTAGAGTCAAAGGTCGCGTCGAGGCTGCCAAAGCGGGTGGCGCAATACGAGCTTACGCAAGTTTACGGCTCCACAGCATTGTTCGTCAGACTCGAAGCACCGGTGGACCTGGTGACACATCCTTGACCCGTCATCGGCCGACCGATGGATTTACAATCACAATATCGCTCTCCGAAACGCGCTAGAAACGGCCGAGTTCACGCGACCAAATCCTGCGCAAGCGATTCTAGTCCCTAAACGCTTGTAACACAGTTGCGACCAATAGAACACGCAGTTCAAGTTGCACTGGCGCACGAAACCACCCAAGGCGCCCGTCAGCCCTATAAATGCGTACGATTTACAATGTTCTTAAAGTGAAGTTGAAAAGTTGGAAACATCGTATACAGCTAATGAGGATTGGCCGATAGAGAATTGGTTGTCGCTTTCCATATTAGAGGAGAGGCGGGTGGGACGACGTTATTTTTTGTTAACTTGATAGATTGTTACATTAACACGTGGATTGTACACGTTTCCCGTTATTCGGAACAAAATAGAAACAAATGCATGTATCGAAGTACGTCCATTTATTCACGTTGAGATTGATTTAGAAATTTCAAGATAGTACAAACAGTGTCCGTTCAATATGACGGTCGCCTTTATAGAACTAACACAACGCCGTTACGTTTGCTTGTATTTCTTTTTCTTGTGTATACGCTGTAACTATATTCTTTTCTAAAATATAAACTTATTTACATCGCTCTAAAATACCTATGTCAAAATGTATGTCCTTAGTCTTCTTTAGAGTCCACCTGGGATGCAGGTGTGAGGACGATGCTAGTTATTGCACCGCCAAGAAGTTGCAAGAAGTCCGATCACTACTGTCTTTCGGTTTGAGAAGCAATGTTGCTAGCATAAAAGCATAACGATTTATTTTTTCCATGATAGAAACACTACAGCTTCCGCTGCTACTGAACATGCCGGCTCGAATCGGATAAGTACCACGACCTCACAGAAAATCAAGTGTATTTGCTTCCGCATTTCGTCGGGTGAGTGGGGTGCCCGGTGGCGCACTCCTTATCCTCCCCCTCTCTCCTCCCTCTCTTTCTCTCCTGCCCCTCCCTTCTCTCTAATCCCACTTTCAAGGACGACAACACATTTGCAAGTTTTGTGTATTGCATTAGCAATGCACAATATACATCTCACTGTCCATAGACATCTGTCTATGGACTGTGGCGATGCACACAGCGGCGTTGACTTAACATCAGGTGAACCGCTTGCTCGTTGGGCGCCTACTCCATAAAAATAGAATCATCTCAAATCTGTTGGTGTCGATCGCAGAGCAAACATAAATAGTTTAAGCTCACGCAATTCAAAATACGAATAATATTCCTACTATTTTCTTATGGGCAAGAATACTACTTACCATCTTCATCATCACCTCTTAATTTTCACTAGCCAAAAGTAATGCACTTGTCCGTATTTTTCCGCTGAAAACCAATTAGCTTCGGCTTCATATTACAATTTACTAGTCTAACCTCCGAATTTACCAAAATAAATAGTATTATTAGCCCGTATTTTCCGCTGAAAACCAAATAACTGTTCACATCACTTAACACTTCATAGAAGTTACTGAAGAATACTCCAATTGGTGTAAATCTCGTTAACAGCGTTATGATAAATCAAATCACGTGTCCGAGATTTTTGCCGTTATTAATGCCTTTAATGTATAAACGATCAACACTTCTTATACGAACGAAAGTGCACGGGACGGAAATTATGCCTAAATTAATTTAAACAATCAATTATGTTGCCGAGTCTGTCGCGGGTCTGCGCGGGTTAATCGTAATATATGAATCAAGATTCCTTCTCTGACTTGCGATTAAAGGTCGTGAGTTCGAATCCCGGCGCAAGTCGATGCCACGCGATTTCCAACTTTCAAAAATTACACACGTCTTATAACTGTACATGGTTGATGGCATATAACCTGTTGACACCGGGACTGCAAGCGACACAATTCACAACTTATCTCTTCCTGATTAACAATGTCATCATCATCAGCCCGTTTTCATCCACTGTGACAAATTTCCATTTGTAGCTCTTCGTTTCCAATATATGCCTGACACTTCTTGTATATCACTTTACCCAGCTAGTGGGCAACATTTCAGAATTTAATGAATAGTCATCTATTCTATGACAGAGTTAAAATGGTTGGGAATATTTTAAAGAGGATAAGATTTTTTTGTAGAGTCCTGGTGGTACCACTGAATTGTTATTTTCTTCTGGGGTGAATTGTCTTATGAAGGTAAACAAGCGAGCGGCTCACCTGATGAAGTGCGATAATCTCTACCCATGGATATTTGCAACATCGAACGTTTTGCAAATACGCGACCGATCTTTAAGGTGGGAATTTTGGTAGAGTAAAGCAATAAAGGGGAGGGAAAAGCAGGAAAAGGAAGGAAGAGGCTGAAAAAGAATACAGCGGAAGCTGCTGCATGACTCTGCCATCGTGATATCTTCCTTCACGCCGGATATGTCACAGGAACATCGGAGACGATCTGCAACAATTTCTCTTTATATATTTTAATATTGGATACGTTCAAAAATCGGACAGGCAAGTTATAATCATACCGTTTAATTTAATTAAAAAAAGTATAAATTATTGTATAAGCATTGTCAATACGATACAATACAACACTTGATGCCAATACAATACTTGATGACCTTAGCAGGTCGTGGGTTCGATTCCCACCGGGGCAAATATTTGTACGAACAACAGATATTTGTTTTGGATCTGGGTATTTGTCCGCGCAAAATTTATGTATGGAAAACGCCTTTATAACACAAGATATTTATATCTTACAATAGTTTTAAAAAAATACTGCTAGGATAGGCATACACATACTAAGCATCCCAAATAAAAAAAACTAAGTAAGTACCACAACCTCAGAGAATATCAGCGTTAAGTGGAAGATATTTTGTTTCCGCGTTTCATCCGGTGAATGAGGTGGCCGGTGGCCCACTCAACTCCCTCTTCCTTTTCTTGCATCCCCCTCTCTTTTCCTGCCTTTTACTTCCAAATTTTCCCACTTCTAAAAGTGGTAAAAATTAGTGCAAATGTCCACGTCGGTTTTTTTCAGGTGAGCCACTCGTCCGTTTGCCCATCTAATACATAAAAAAATTAATATATTTAGCGGATGAGAGGTTAAACTTGTTTATTAGATTTTTCTAAGTATTAGAACCTTAGTGGCACCACTGCATGGTCAGTCATTCTACGGCCAAGTAATATATAACAACTATTGTATTTCGATATGTTAGTTATATTATTATGTTAGTTATAAAAGAAAAATTTATATAGTCGTACCCTTTATTATTTTATTTTTTTTTGTTTTATATATTTTTTTATTTTTCCTTTTTTTGCGTTAATTACCTTTATGAATTGTAAATTGTGAAGTGTCGGAATAAATCTCTTTATGTCTCTATATGAAGTTGTGACTACACTTGGACTTAAAGAAGACCGGTATAAAACCTTGGCTAAAGTAATTTCAACCTGTCTATTTAATTTAGCGATTATGTAGATGTCAAAATTCAATCAAAAGAGGTGTCCTTCAGAGGGAATTATACTTACCTCGTGTCTTGACACAAAGTGTTCGATTGTGACATTTACGATCTGACAAATGCGTGATTTGACTTTAATAACATAAAAGTAAACAATGAACGTATTCGCTGTTTCAATTTAAAATGGATATATTTTTCTCATGATATATAAAAAATTTTAATTTCCGCAAATCTTTTACATTCAGTATATATAATTCAATCCTCGTAACATTAATAGGGAAATATTTCGCGATGAAAAGATCTATAAAGTTACTTAATATGATATTTAATAACGAATCTATGGCAAATTTACCGCTTCTTCAGACTAAGTATGTACCATGAGAAGTACGCGCGTGTAATATAATACAAGATGAAGTGCCCACAGTATTCATGATATATGCCCTCAAAGATGCTCGGACACATTATAGAGAACCATCTCAAACTCGCATATTCCTTTGATCGATGCACAAAGCGCTAAAAAGCTGTATAGTAACATTTTCCTACCATTTCGCGGGTAAATACTACCATTACATAAAGTATTACATAGCCTTCGCTCATATTTTATGTTTGACCTAATCACGCGTACGTTACCCGTTCTTAACCCGTCTCTGCGGTGACCACACAGCTGTTAATAAATTAAGGTACAAAGTTTACCCTTTCTTTGTCTGTGGAACAGTGTTCCTTCCGCCTTCCTTTACATTTAATTGCTATTGATTAATATTAGAAATTAGTTGTAGTTTAGATTTGTAGGAACTTCCTACAATTTTAAGCGAAAGAATTGTTCAATCCGAATATATTTGCAGTCATTAATCTGCAATTTTCTATGCTTGCTTATATACAATCCGTCAAATGCTTCTTATGATCAAATTGATAAACTCCTATGTGTTGATTAAAACATTTGAATTATAAGTACGAGTCATTAATTTTGATGCGTTTTTTATAACTGAATATTCGCTATTTTATTATTTTATAAACGTATTTATCACTTTAGCATTTTCTATTTAGTCTAATCGATTAAGATAAAACACTTAAATGTTATTTATTGCATTTTCATATTGGTCGGATCATAAAGCAACCCATAACATATTCCGGTCTACGAAAAGTGGTAGTTTTTTTTATGGATTTGGCTAACAAACGAACAAGCGGCTCACCTGATGGTAAGTGATCACCGGCGTCCATAGACAATTGCAGCATTACAGAACTAGTAAATTCGTTAGTAGAGAGGGAGGAGGAGTGAAAGTGATAGAAGAAGACGAAGGCAAGAGAGTGAGAGAGTGAGGAAGAGGAAGGAGGGGGATAGTATAGTATTTTTTCTGTTTTTTATTATTCGTACATATTTGTCTATATGGGATGTAAAAAAAAATTCGGAACACTTCGAACATTTTAATATTTATTGCAGGACTGTCCCTTAAAGTGCTGGTGGAGTGTCAATCTCTTGAAGCGATATTGCCGATGCATCACGCCGTCTTTTATCGGATATGTATCGGCATATTCTATATCGATATTGCGCAGGGCCATTAAAAGTTTAGAACCTTCGCGTAAACCAGCGGGAACTTACAAAGGCGAGTGACATAAAATGATCGACATTTATGACATTGCCGGGCTTATATGGCCGTGGTTAATATTTTGCCATAATTAATTGTGGCCACCCTAATTGCAATAGGCGCAAGACTAACGAACGACCACATTGTTGTGACTAACAAAACACGATAAGATTCGATGTTTACACGATTGAGGCAATATATAAAGGCAAATATTGTACATATAGATTTTAACATATAATAAAATTGCAATGAGATGTTTCAACTCTACTGATGTATTATATCTATAGATATTAATGGTTTACTCGTTGTATATCGACATTCACTAGTAAACAATAACTATGCATACTAATATTGTGTTATACATCATACTATAATAGGGTAGTCACGGGAAACCATTATAGACTTTTTAATTGGGACTTGTCTTGTATTCTCCTGCTTAAAAAAACACCGGCCCTATTTTAGGATTATGTGTCGTAATGGCGTTTTATTCATGTAAATTTTATGCGGACAAACCGATCCGGAATGTTGGTACAAATTTTTGGCCCAAGTGGCAATCGAACCTACGACCCACGACGCAGAAACCAATAGCTATCTAACTCCGCCAAACGGGTCATCAAAGTTTACTCACACAATATAACAGATATCAGGTATAGTTTATGTCACACGTGGTGAAAATTGAATTTGATACTGATTCTGCCGCCATAACAGTTTCATGTTAAATTTATCTTAAATGCGGTAGTCAGTGGCACAATGTAAAAGGTAGTGTCCGCGGGTGGCATCCTCATCTAATGGCCGGAGTAAGCTGAGTAAATGTCAAGCGACTGGCGTTAAAAATTATATACGCCTAACTAGCTTATAAGCCAGGTTTACTATGCATAGCTTTGTTGTCGAAATATAATAATTATAATTTTTTTTGATTGATAATATATTTATTTGTTGCACTTACCACTAATATATCCCCACGCCTCCGGGTAACCGAAAGAGAATACCCAAAGGCATTAAGTCCACCCTTTGTAATGCTATTTTTAATGGTAATCGCTATTAATCCCAACTTTGATCTTTGTATAAATATGTTTAGCTATAAAAACATGTATACAAACTTAAATACACGCAAACTCTATATTGGCCTTAAATACATACCAGCCGCAATGTTGCGCGGTTATTGAATAAAGCTGATATTCGTGAAAAATTTCCCAACTTTTGTCGATATTAAGACAGTTCCAAGTTATCTAAATGATATAGGTGCCGGGTTAGAATCTTATCATTTTCATTCTGGGCTAATAATTGACTTGATACCGAGTTCTAATCTTGCACTTTGTTTTCTTTTTCTTTCAACTGATGTTCATTTTCATATTAAGTTCTAATTACAATTAAAGGCCAAATTGTAATTAAAACTTAATATAATAACGAACGTCATTCACATATGTATGTTCTCCGGTTAAACTGCGGTTTTGTCTATACAAAAGATACTGAGACGCGTTTTACATTGCTACCACTTACAATTTGGTATCTTATGGCCCTTAGGGCTTACATAGTTTCAATTTAAAAAAACATATTTTTGTTTTGAACACGTCTCTCAGTTTTGTCATCATTTTTTTTATGTAGTAGGCTGACAAACGAGCAAGCGGTTCACCTGATGGTAAGCGATTACCGCTGCCCATGGACATTTGCAACATTACTGAACTTGCAAATGCGTTGTCAGTCTTTAAGGGGGTAAATTTTAAGAGAGGGAGGGAGTATGATCGAGGGGGAAAGGGAGAAGGAGGAGCGGGAGTAAGAGTAAGAGAAGGAATAATGAGAGGGAGGGGATGGGCCACCGGCCACCTCACTCGCCGGACGAAATGCGGAATCAAAAATACTTCCACTTTACGCCGATTTTCTGTGAGGTCGTGGTACTAATCCGGTTCGAGCCGGCCCATTCGGCAGCGGGAGTAGCTGCGTGGCTCTACCACAATCCTTTATTAATCAAAATATCTCTGTTCTTAATGCATCTGAAGGGCATATGGGTGGTTAACTTTATAATGCTTAACGGATATTTTTCGTTGTATAAACAGCAACGTTCCCAATCAAACAACTGCCGAATCCGCAAGCCGTCGTAAAATCAAATAAAACGTTAACTTATCAAATACCAACGAGTATGCTAATAGAGTCGGTCATGTATCGTGTGCTATCTTTACGGATTGCTACTTCCATTTTATTTTTTAAGAGCTAGAAGGTTAACGGGCAAACGGCTCGCCTGATGGTAAACAATCACCGCTGCCCATGGAAATTCGCAACGTCAAAGTAATTGCAAGTGCGTTGCCGACCTTTAATGTGGGAATAGGGATGGGGAGGAGGAGTGAGCCACCGCCCTCCTCACTCAACGGATGGAACGCGATTTCATTTTATTAATACCTTTTAACATTTCACACAACTCCTACATTTTATAACTGGTTAATAATTTGATTGATTGTTTTTTTTTTATTTATAATATCGGTTTCTTCCTGACGAATTAACTGTCGTCATTAAATATGTATTTGTACGCTCCTTTGAGCAAAAAACATGTGTGACTCTAATACCATTGGCATAACAACTGTTTACCTTGTACGACCATGTTTTTTACAAATAAATGATTATGATTATAAAAAAAAACGCGGAAGTATAATTCCAATTTACGCCGATTTTCTGTCAGGTTGTGGTACTTAACTTCTTCGAGCCGGTCCATTCAACAGTAGCCAGAGCTGCTGCCTAGCTTTACCATCTTTAAAATATAATAAAAAGCGTATCGGGTGGAGTTAAACACTAAAGAAACCATGCTAATGGCACAATAAAACACTAGTTGAACAACAATAATACGTCACTCGTATACAACGCTAAGACAGAAAGAGAAAGG
>DWHO01004930.1:0-10677 GCA_018247575.1 Eurytides lysithous rurik | reverse complement strand
ACGTCAAAAAGCGATTGTAAACCAATCCAATTTTGAATAAAGTATTTTGACTTTGACTTTGACTTTGACTTTGTAAACGGCCTCAATAACCGGAGTCCGACACACGGCACGCTGTTTTTGTAAGCGGGGTGACATGGTCCGTAAGGGATTTCCCCACGAAAAAAAAGATCTTAAGAGCAGGGGATCCATAAACGATTTTTTCCATGTTAAAAAAAAGGTCTTAAGAGCAGCAAGGTAAAGTGACAGTGTGCACATAGTTGTCTTAAAAGCGACGGCGAGTATTAATGAATGTGAAGATCGCCACTCTGCAAACGCAAGTCCGCTGGGATTAGCTGAGAGTATAGGAACAGCCTGGAATTGTTGTTTTGAAGTACAACTGGGCATAGAAAACAGTGAATAACTAAATATGTCTTTTTAACTTGAACCGCTGCGGGGTTGAAGTTTAAAAGACATATTTAGTCATTTTAAACATTGGGCAATGCTAATCTTAACTTTAGTCTCAATATTATAAAAAATTATAACATTTTATTACGCATATACTTAAATGAGATAGAGTGTCATTTGTACACAATTAAGATCAATTAGCCTGATACAGGCGAAGATGATATTTTCAACGGATATTAATATCGCAACGCGGCCTATGCTCATGTAAGAAATGCCCACAAATCCGAATCAAGCGCGGTAAAATATCATAATCCCTATACTTTTCGCGAGTTGCGGGCAATATGAGCGAACTCGAGCGAAGAAATAATATTTTATTGGCCCCAATGTACACTTAAGAAAATTGACTTTGGAAATATAAAGCAAAGATAGCGTCGAATGTAGTCGTTGCAGAGTTATTCAGTATCAGCATTCTTGATTTTTTATTCCAGACGTAGTTCTTAAGTAAGAAAACACAACAAACTTGGGTACTTGTTATTATCTTAAAAATATTAACTTACATATTTACTTGCTTTGACGTTAAACGTTGTTTTCACTCCTGAAAACTAAGTACCCAAAATTGACAGAAAATCTTGAAGGAAATGCCACTTAGTACATTAAGAAATAAATACGATTAGACGAAAAGTTCAATAACATAGCATATATACATAACATATATTATAAAATAAAAATAAGAGAAAATATTTTTGTCTTACAATAGAGGCATCGTTTTTTACTTTGAGTTTAAAAATTAACTAACTGGCTCGACTCAAGATTCGTCTTCGCGAACTAAAGATGACAATTTAATATTATAGGCACAGCATCTTGTTTGTTGTTCTTGCTTTAGAGGTTCATGTGTCAGCCTTTGTGGCATTTTAGAGCTTCATTGGGCACCGAAACTTTGGAAATGCTAAGTTTCCGCGACTTGGGTAGACCCTAGGCATGAGAATTTGCGTGATTTGGTTTCCAAATTTCGAAAATTATCGGGATATCGCCTACCGGCTGTCGGGACACGGTATGTTGATACTGTAGTCACAACAGAAACTCATTCAGTATTATGATATATACCGTGAGTTGAACAACCCAATAACAACAAACCAATCTAAAACAGTTTTTGGTAAATCAAACCTAATGTATAGGCAAATGAAAATGTTCAGAATGGTGCACCTATGTGTCATGCTCAAAAACTTGAAGACGACTAAAAAAAAAACATCAATATATTTTACATAGAAACACGTGATTTTCTAATTTGATAAGTGTAACTATGTTTAACTCTATCGATTGAATAGTTCTAATGACATATTCATTAAAACTCTGGTGATATAATTCACGTTCATGATACTATTAGGTAAATTGTGTCCCACAAATAAATCTGGCTTGATTACCGTGGCTCTATAAGTGAGTAAGCATATGTAGGGATGTGATATTTTTTGAGTCGCATAACTACCGAATAGGCATGGGCTACTAACGGCGTGGATTAAGAAGAAATATATATTTTTTTAATTTCACAAAATAAAAACCATTCACAATGAAGCATATTTTTCATGTTTTTACGCTCTTGTCACTTCCTGAGTTAAGACGAATAATTACATTCTTATACAAGCCAAGTTACAAGGCAAACTCCATGGCAAATTTTGTATCATATTGAAACGGAAAAAATATATCAAGTAAAACGCGCTTATTTCGTATGTTTATGACGAAACGACATCGTCGCAAACAATAAGATAAAGTTTAGAAATTCAACGGCTAGAGTAGATATGAAATGCCATACGTAAGTGGAAGCGAGTTCTTCGTAGTTATATTGAATTACTCCCAACGTACGTGAAACTGAAGTTCGAACTATACCCAAGAACGCTTTAAAGACCGTTCAATATTCCTTTGCAGTTATTTATATTCAGTTCATGAGCTTAGCGAATGCCTTTTAACCGCAGACATAATATTTTATTTGTGCTAGCAATACACTCAAGAAAATAGAATCGCGTACCTACTAAATATAATTTTCGAGATACGTGAATCAGCATTTTAGTGGCCAGAACAGAAATGAATTAGGTTTATTGCTTTTTCATGTAAATTGACCAATATCTTAAAAAACAAGAGCTTTTTCGGTCAAGTATAATACAGAGCGATTTGGCCATTCTTTTCTTTATTACAAAGTTTTTATTGTGATTTTTCCGTTCGACGATAAAAGTATTTATTATTTTTGTTTATTTGATTCAACATAAAGCAGAAAAACTTAAAAGTTATAAAGTCTTATTCATTAATATTTCATTTACTGATTGAAAATTACCAAGAGTGGCTGCTTAAGGTGTATGGTATTTTAGAGTGGTGGATATACAGAGTAGTAAGTAGACTTTAAAAGTTATATAACAACTTTTGTTACAGATTTAAAGGGGTATTTGTTAGTTTGTTATTCTTTCATAAAGCAGCGCAATAAAGGATCTATATGACTTTTTATATTGATGTAGTCTATAGAACTGGAGTTAATAAAGGATTCCTATCTTTCGATCAAGAGAAGCAAATGAAGCCTCGGGTATATAAATCTTAAAAAAATAACTCTTAAATTTACGATCTATGGAAGTTGTTCCGATAGTTCATCAACTGGAGAAGAAATGATGGTCTTTGAACATATAAAAAGATTTTCTGAAGCCATAAGCTCAGCTCTAAACGTTTTGTTTAACAAAAGCTTCATTTGAATGAAAACTGATCAGCTTTTGATTTTCAAATGTTTTATAGAAAATGAACAAAGTTAACACACATGGATTCATTAAAGATCAGCGTCGATAAGAATATTTTTAAAAATTTATATAAAAAAAAACATTTAAGTTGCATTTATGACAGACTACTAGTCTATTAACCTTAACAACATATTATTTTCTACTGCATAGGTCTAAAACTGCTTGTCTCTCGATTCTCGCGTAAAGAAATCATCTGTAAAAGTTTCCACGCCCTAATTACGCCGGAATTTTTGCTTTTCAATCCGGAACACAGAACTGCTTCTGTATAGTGCCGGGCGACTGACTTGCAAGAGTAGTATTACCCCGGTTAGACTCCGCAAGGGGATTGTACCATTTTGTAACCTAAAATACGTAGTCACATTCGTCATATAACTTTATGGCATCATATTACAAACGTATGTAACGTAAGGTAAGATTTAACAAAAGAGAAACGAACTATGTAAAGTGTCAGATCATTATCAATTTCATTGCGCGCAATATATAGCAAGGATTGATGCTTCTATATATATAAAAATGAATGTTTGTATGTCATCGATGAACTCAAAAACTAATGGACGGATTATTTTGAAAATTGGTATATATATGTATTTTTCAACGGAGAAGTTTTGTATAACATGCT
Organism: Eurytides lysithous rurik; assembly: GCA_018247575.1. NCBI lineage: Eukaryota > Metazoa > Arthropoda > Insecta > Lepidoptera > Papilionidae > Eurytides > Eurytides lysithous. The sequence continues at coordinate 6,903 of DWHO01004930.1, read as the reverse complement.
CATAGATGTAACTCGCCACGAGGTGGCGCTGCAGAGTAGCAACTTCTGCCCCGTTTAACCGATTGTCATGAAAATCAGTATGATGATGTATTTTTAATGGGCAAGATGAATATGATATTCGTTTTCCTTAAATTTATTTTAGTTGTTGGCGTAGCAACGCGCGCCGCGTACAGCTAGTTTTCTATAAAACAGCGCGAATCCTAAGCGTGTTGCTAAATCCCAAAGTTAACTTCTTCAATATTAACTATATAAGCGATCGTATCAAGATCAAATTAAAAGAGTGTATTGGTTTTAAGAATTGTTTGAATTATTAAAAAAGTAATAAATTTGTATCAACAAGAAGACTTAAGATCCTTTTACTTATCTAATACGTGTAAATATAAATAATTTGTACATCTGTAGTAATTTATCTTGTTGATTTATCAAGTATTTCATACACCAGTATGAGTTAATACTATTAAAACAAAAAGCGACGACTTCGTTGATGTAGTATCATTTTATATTTTGTAGTACTCGCTATAATAAAATCAAGTCAATAGTATTGTTGCCATTTAAATTATTGGCGTAGTTATGCATAAAAACAACAAAGCTGCAACCCAGCTATTGTATGGCTTATCATTATTTCAAGAGAATCGGGATCTATGTGTATGCAATCTATCAATATTACATATTGACAGATGCTCTTGCTCGCTTTCCGTTACCACAAGTAGTCAGCAAAACTAAATAATTTTAGTTAAAGAGATCTACAGCTGTTCGTTTGTTAAACGTAATTCATTTTCTATTATTATTGTATTGATGCAGAAACTTAACTAATATTGAAACAAAATCGATGACAATATATGATATAGAATTGAAATTAATTATACTTATTAGAACAATTATTATATATTATTGGATCAGTAGGTATTTGAAAAAAATGTGATTTTAAAATTAGTCATAGATTTTATGAGTTCTTAGTTGAATCTCAATACGGTGGTACTACCAGTTTAAGTATAATAACAACATGCTAAATTTTCTTGCGAAATGTCAAATACGCCGTTTGAAAAGAGTAAATTGATTATTAAAATGACATCAACAGAATTATTATTATTATTATTACTATTACACTTAATTTATTTCAAACTCAGTTCATTAGGTCAATTGATTTCCCAATGCGCACAAACAAACGGTTTTTATTTCGGTCTGATATCCAGAGATGGCAATCAACAACTGTTAGGAATTACTAATAAATATTCTTTTATAGATGTATTATACATGATATATTATACATGAAATATCAATTTATATACACAAATACGATGACATAGATTTTAATAAAGAACGCTATAAACTAAATGATGCTGGTAGTAATCTAATGAAAATGCGGGCGATGAGGTTAAGATAACATTTGGGAGGCTTATCTCAACTTGCCGAGTTGAATTACGATCGAGCGCTGGGATTTTCCTTGATGTACATCTGCATACGAAAACTAATTTTAGAGCTTATTTAGTAAAGAAGTTTGATAGATTATTTTTTTATTTAACTTCGACGACATTTCGGCAAGTTTATTTATGTCAGGGTTAAGTTTTATGTAATCTAATACTCAGCCATTTACAATATTCTAAATTTTTAAGGTAAACAACTTGTACATTTTTCTGCCACAATCATCAAACATGTTTAAATAATGAATTGGACAGCTAAATAGTAAACGTGTTTGGAATACTTTCTTATTTGTTCTATCATGGTTGAACTATCTATAGTTAAATTTTAACTTTATTAATGATTATCACAGGCCTAATATATTTCAATGTATTAGACCTGTGATTCTACTATGTCACATATTATGTCAAACTCTGAAAGATCTTCCCAGCAATTGATTTAAAGAAACCCAAACTAATAAATATCACTTCTCTATACTTTCTTTGCGTCGCCCATTTAGAATCGTATTTTCGTTATGTAGATAGTTCCAATAGGGCCGACCGCTGAACGAAGAGGGCTCTCTTCTTCTTCCTAGATTTTTAAAGTGAAAAAGTAGCTTAAATTAGTATTTTGAAAGAAAAGAAAAATCCCATTGAAAGCCCTCTCAGATTATGCGCGACACAGAGATAAATGAACAGAAATTTTGAAATGTTACGAAATAAAGAATTGCCTTTTTTATCAAAATTCCAAATTTATTTACCAAAATTCATCCAGAATGATATTGTCCATTTAAACACTATACACGCTGTTCATATCAGATTGATATTTTATATGTTAATAATAATGGGCGCTATTATTTAAATGAATCGCGCTTACTCTATAGTTTATAATTGTATATGGTCAGTGGTTAGTCGATTAAACATAATGTGTGTTACATCGCAAACGAAGTTATGCTATACACCCTCGCTAAGTAACCCGTTAGATGTGGAACAGTGTATGTTCGATACACAACTAACATTATCAATGTACGTCCCTATGTTTGGAACTGAACATTGTTCTAATAAAATAATATAATACAATATCATGGGAATATTTTGTTCTGGGTGGGAATCAAACCCACGACCTTTGGTTTTGCAGTTAGGAGTACTAACCACTACACCAATGGGCCAGTCAAAAATTAAATAATAAATTCCACATTAGTGCACATATTAATCTCTCGCATTAAAACTTCATATGAACGCTCAGACATGACCTTAAGCAAAATGATGATTCGGTTTGCGGAGGCCAATTCTGCTTATAACGAAAGACCTTGCGAAAGTTATGGAAGGAAAAGGGATTATGCAAACATTGTAAATGTACCCTAACTGAATTATTCAAACATTGTTTACACAGCCCTCTGAAAAACTGAAAGCTTAGTTTTACATACTAATGTTATTATATTAATCTGAAAGTGTATTGGCAGATTTGTCCGACAACGAGATTTCGTGTCATATAAAAAACCAGACGAGTTATTTTTCGGGTGAAAACTAGGAGAGTAGATTAATGAAATTTTAAGTAGATTAGAATTATTCTGACGTGACATAGTTTGTGTTTCTTGCGATTATTTAGGTATTCTAACTTTACTGATATACTATAACAGCTAAAATACATTTAAAATATAAATTAAATAAGGACAAAAAAAATAATTTTCAACTCAGAATTCAGAATCCGATTTTAAACATCTTTTTTATCAATCTTACTGTGCAGTATGGTTACGGAATTCGAAGGAAAACGATATGATATCCTTTGTTCAGTTAGTTACTTTTGATAATATTTGATGAGTTCTCTTTTTTTAATTAACCGACATTTTTTATGGAGTTCTAGGCAAACGAGCAAGCGGCTCATCTGATGGTAAGCGATCAACGCTGTCCATAGAATTGCAACATCGAATTTGCAAATGCGTTGCCAGCCTTTAAAGTGAAATTTTTTAAGAGAGAGAGGGAGGAGGAGGAATGGGGCAAAAGGGGGATGAGCCATCGGCAACCTCACTCACTGAACGGAACGCGATAACAAAAATACTTCCACATTACGCCGTTTTTCTGTAAAGTCGTGGTAGTTATCTGGTTCGAGCTGGTTCGAGCTGGTACATTCAGTAATAGCAGGAAGAAATGCCCAGCTCTACCGCCGTACATTTTACTTTTAAGCCTTTTTAATTTTCAGTATTACGCCAACAATACGCTACAGTCACAAAACAAAAGACAACAACCACCATAAACAAATAAATATTCTTAGAAGAGACAAAATACGCTCTGAAAACCTAGTCACTCAGATATTTGTTCACTTTCAACACAATTATTATTCAATTTAAACTTTTATTGCATTTGCTATATTTGCTTAAATTATTTACCTGAATTGAAATATCAAATAAAAACATTGTAGTGTAATTTTGACCAAACATTATTGTATACAATTTGATATCATTAGTTCCCTCTAAACAACTTATGTATAACGACATACAAGGTTCTTCATTTTTAATTCATAACACGCGGTTCCATTAGGCTTAGGCTTCGGATTGTAAATAGAATATGTTACTAATGCTTTTACAAATACATTTGGGAGGTTCACTAATGACAAAAGTAATAAGCGAATTTGTACGTACTTTTTGATCGAAAGTTTGGTATTTTTTTTTATTTAAAGGTAAATTCTTTCTCTTCGATTGCGTAATTTTTTTTATACTATAACTAACCTTGTTGGCGTTTTTCTCGCGTGGATTTCGATTTAGTGCCATCTGAATTTTCCAAGATCCATTGTATAAATCACTTTTGCTTCGTTGATCTATTTGAATAATAGATAAACAACACACGCACTTTCAGTTTTGTATCGTTAAAAATTTTTATATTATTTTGATTAAGTTAAAATTTTGATCATAAAATGTTGAATAAAAATACATTTTGCATTTTGTTTAAATGTAAGAATATGAATACGTTTCATTTATTATTTATTAACGTTAAATAGGACCTAATATTTTAAATGCGAATATGGCTTACTTTGTTTGTCCTTCGTCCACGCAGAGAGGAATTTGCATGTTCCGTTAAAATAGTTTATGTGACGGTATGTGATTGATGTAGGCTACATTTTATTCAGAACGAATAAAGTTCATGTGGGATGACGCCGATGTGTAGTTTTACAAGCATGCTCTTACGCCAATATAGCGATCGGATTGGGTTTGCTCGGTATTTTAGGTTAAGGGTGTCAGGTTTTTGAAAAACATACACGTAATTTTTTTTAAATAAAATAAAAAGTCTTTCCTACTTTTATCATTCGTGTTATAAGTTAGTAGTTAGTTTCTAGCCTAGTGGAATGAACGAAATCTAAACAAGTGCTTGTATAACTATTAATTTTCGAAAAAAACAAAATTAGCTAAGTTGCCAACTCATTATAATATAAAAACAAATGTTCACTTTATACCATTAATGCAAACCATTAATGGTTAGAGCTTTTATAAACAAATTACCTAAGTTTACCAAACTTAGATTTTTGTACATGTATATTCTACGCTGGCATTAAATACGATTTATTTATTGTATTTTATACCAAATTATAACTTCACTACTTGTGAGGGTTCAATATCAACAGATAAAGGTATCGGATTAATTATCTATGCTAGAATTTAGACGTTTGTTAAGCTTATACAAGGGAAACATTTGCCTAAATATTTCATTACGAAGATGTTTTGTACATTTGTACGAAAGAACATTTTCTTTTGTAAACGATCACCATTATTATATAATTGCAGTAACGACCGGTCTAAGGTAGAAAGGAACTTTTCCTTATTATATCCACTTTCCTTTCCCTTTTTAAATAAAACCGTTTCATTACCTCCATCTCTCTAAAATGAAATGCGAGCAACAATTTTGTTCATTTGTCTATAAAAGTTTCTTATCCATATTTAATTATTTCCATTTCTACTTTATATTTGCTAATAATTTGAAACAGTGTTATTTTGATAATTAAACAGCAATTTAACAACGGTATATTCGTGTATCATAATTGTTTCATATATAATAGCAGTACCAAAATAAGTTATATTTATTATAATAGTGATGTACGGAGTTAGAGAAATTATAATCTACATACTAATTCACTAAATAGTATGCTGAAAAACTATGCAATGTCAAAATATCAAAATATTCACCCTACTGGAAAGTGTTTGAATTTTGTGACGTATTTATAACATACTAACCACTTTTAATATCGCAATGTAAGAGTCAAAAGACAGATTTCAATAGAAATATAAAAATAATTAAAATCTCATTTCCCAGCTTTATAACCTTAGACGAAAAAACTTAAAGTAAATCTTAGAAAGGATAAATTCTACCCTTATCCTATAATGTCAAGACAAAAACTCAACAAACAATATTCACCAATGGTTTGTACAAAGGCCCTAAACGGAAATTGGAGGAATAAAGGCGGATATTACGATATTAGCGCTTTGATCTCCCATCTTTGAATAGTGTTAAAAGTTTTCCATATAATAAAGTTAAAAGAATTCGCAATATAACTATGTATATACCAATATGTAATAATGTTTCATTAAGAGAGACGGGTCAACTAAAAACCAATTTATATCGCGGGGTTTTCAATTTTTCCTCCGTAAATTTCGCATTTCCAGTTATACGACTGTCTAATATTTAAAATAATTTGATATATCGGTTATATTGGTATTAATGAGGTTACCATGAACTTGATTGATGACGCGTTTGACGGTTGTAGGTTCGATTTTCACCTAGGACAAATGATTTTTTGAACTAAAAAATAAATATAATTGTTTTTGATCTAGGTGTTTGGCTGTGTAAAATTTGCGTAACGTATAACATATTTCTACCTTACAATACAGCAAGCGTTTTTTAAGAAATTAAAAAAAAACTACTTATTAAAAAAACAAGTTTAAATTACAAACTTTATATTTTCTATATAAATAATTTTAAATCGATCGGTTTGTATTAAACTCAAGCTCTCTTTTCAATTCTCCAAGCTCTTTTCCAAGCTTATCTCGCAATTTTCTGCTCCGATTTGAGGAGCACTACTAGATTATCTCGCAATTTTCTGCTCCGATTTGGGTTGTAGGGCATCGTGTTATAACACGCATGTCCTGCAACACGCTTGTCCTACAACACGCATGTCCATGAGGACGTGTTGTATGATGCATGAGCGTGACCCCGCAAGACGTGGGATCTATTCGTGGAACCAAATCCGTTTACATAGATTCTGCGATCCGATGAAGCCTTATAGAGCCGCATAGTCTAAAAGTTATCAGGACCCACCACCGGGGGTCTCGTCTGCGCTCTCTACACCGACATACAGTAGCTCAACAAACACGGTAGGAAGAGTTCGCCTTCGAGCACGGCGAAACACTCCTACCGCGTACACTCATCACACCCGGGTCCCGGGGGCGGTTCTCACCGCTCCCCGTTCCGCTTGCCAATACACAGTCGACGACAGTCGCGGTCCAGGTCCGTTCACCGG
>DWHO01004929.1:0-10678 GCA_018247575.1 Eurytides lysithous rurik | reverse complement strand
ATACCCATGTTGTACTCTGTTGACTAATTGGGAAGCTTCTTTAGAGCTTTCAGCATAAATACAGTCATACTATCTTCATCTCTTGAGATAACACTACATGGACGGCTAGATCTTTTTCTGTCACAAGCAGAAGTTATCCTACTAATAGCTCGATATACAAACATTTGACTAATACCAAGCGAATGGAGGTTTTTAAAAGTTGTAATTGTACTTACTTTATGTAATGCAGTCATAGCGATTCGGTTCTCTTTATCACCCCACACCATTTTAATATCAAAAAATATTTTACAATATATTGGGGCGAAAATAATAAAACACGATGAATAATCGTATAAAAATAACAGATTCCAAATTCAAAAGTAACATTTTGTTTATTTGAATTGTCGTTGTGTACAGTATTCATGACATACATTCCAGACTAAGTATATTAAAAACGTTAGCTGACACATACATATATATCGAACATTATTTATCGACGTCCAATGAGAAAATTCTTTTAAATTAATTTTCAGATTCTTCAAAACAAGATTACCCTTAAAATTCTTTAATTTGAAATACATATGCAGAAAAACTTGAATTTGTTTATAAAAGACATCAGTCCAATTACTAGAATATGAATAGATTAAAAAATATTTTTAATTTTTGAAAATATGTGGCATGCAAACAAATACAGCCTCGTTCCATAACATTCCAAAGTACACACACGTACAGCGTGTAAACTATTATATAACCAATTTTTTTTTTTATTAAAAATAAAAGCTCTCAGATACTATACAAATGTTATGTATTTCAAAGCAAATCATAGTTTATCAAGGCTATATGATAAAAGTTGTGTTTTAATATTAATGCTTTTAATTTTTAAATTTACTTGTTTTACAGATGGACGGTACTCGCTGTAGCAGACGTGACATGTCCCCCGGAGGCCGAGTGAGAACTGCCGGCATGGCTAAGGATGGAGTGAGTCGATACTAAAGAAATTTGTAAAAAAAATAGCGACGGATGCAGAGATTACATGAGATAGTACTTAATAGATGTTGTTGATGTTAAAATTTTTATCGGATACAATTTATTTTTTTCAAAAATTTCCAGTTCTTCAATAATTAATTTATTATGAACCAATGTTAATTCTTTTTACAAATCGATACTTATTAATAAATTTGGAAGGATTTTTTGTTCGAAGCCTCTATTGTGGGGCCCCACATTTATGGGGGGCTCCTTTTTATGGAGGCTCCTCTTTCGGATGCCCTGCCCTAAATCCCTGGCTAGTGACCTGCTTGCGCATTTGCCTACAGTGCTCGGTTTCTGTCCAGGGCTACAGCGTGGCCCGCTCGCAGTCGGCGGCGGGTGCGCGCAGTAAGTCGCCGCGGCGCTCGCTCTCACCGCCCAGCGACCGCGACGCCGCCTGGCGTTACACAGGTGCCGCGTCCGCCGACACACTGCCGGCCACCACAACGGCGGCCTTATACCGCCGCTAATACTTCTTTCGAAGGCCAAATAGATTGAATGTCATTAGCCAGTAGCAATTGCCGCTGGCCGATGAAAATTACTTACAACTTTACGATCAAATACGACTCCCTACCGACCGACGTTACGTATGCGACTGCAACTGCTCGCAAAAACACTAGACACTGAGGATTAGAAGATTGTCTTCTCTCCCCAGTTACAATAGGTAACAGTTTTAGCGAGGAGTTGTGGTGGCGAGTCGCCTAACGGTCACGGTCGCGAAGCCGGGAGAATCGTGAGCGGGCTCGACCCCGCACGGAACACTCGCGTATCGCACGGTATTTCCGCATCCACCCATCACCACTTTACTGTCACTTACTATTTTTGACTTCCTCTTGGTTTTTTATTTCACGCATCATCCGCTAACCTACCTACTTTAGTCCTACTTTACCCGATACGAGCACGCTCTTCACTTCTTCTTGTACATAAGCAACACGCGCTACATTCGTGCAGCGGCCGTTTCGGGTGGCTGCGAGAACGTATCGCAACATTATGTCATAAGAATCGCATGCCACTTCGAATCTCGAATCTATTCTTGTTCCTCTTCATAGGCATTGACTTCATGATGTCTTGGATGATCGTAGAGTGTCGCAAATTTACGGAATAGAGATGATATTTTGGAATAATGCATTTTGGACATGGATTTAATCGACTTTATGGTTGCACGAGATAGCTAATGTGAAATTGCAGTATGCGAGGAGCGCGGTGGTGATGCTTCCCGGCTGCCCACCCACGCGTACGCCCCACGTTTTCAGTCGCGGTCTGCCACCGCGACCCCTACTACTAGTCCCAAGAAACGGCAACTGCCACAAATACCGCATCAGGTACAAAAATATAGTCATATAATTTTGCATAAACTTTCGTCTTTGTTGTTCTTTATGTTCATAATTTGGTATCTAATAGACACAATTGGAATTAGTTTTGAAGTAAATAACTATTTACTGATAAAACAACCAATAGATGATAAATTAGTTAGCATTTTGTCGATTTTATCTTTTTGATCGCAAATATCTAGCGTTTGTTCCAAAATTGCCAATTCAAATTTATTTTTCATTTGTCTTTGTTATCAATCCAATTTATACAATTTTATAATATTTTATTACTTCTCCCTATAAACGCTAATTTTATATTAATGCAATAAATAATGAAAATAATTCCGTTCGATATCAAGCGTGGTTTCATTTAAACATTATGCTGCTTTGTACCAACTGCCATTGCTTTGAGCAAAACACATTTATTTATTGCGGTTGATGCACGTATTAGTTGTAAAACGTAAACGTTAACTTGTTGACTTATAATTAAAATTCCCTAAAATTTCGTGTCGACAGAAATCGTTAAATTACATAAGTTGTTATTTGTAGTCGACATTTAGTTTCGCCTTTTTTGTTCGCGCTTTCATATAATCTACCGCGTTATAGCGGGGATTAAGTTATTATTAATAATGAATTAAGTACGATACATATTCGTTTCGCAGCAAAGCACCCAGAGGGCAGTGCGGGCGCAGGTGTCGGCGGACCTCGAGGAACGTAAGTGGATCGCCCCGCATCACATTGGCGCCACACTCACCTACCGAAGCACGCCACAAGGTCAATACACCACCCTCACCCTACATCGCCGGGCATTCGAGTAACTTAAGACCATTTTAACTAAACATAAAACTAGACGTTTGTATGTTAACGGGTACCAACTTCTAAGCAACATGTTAGTTATTTTTTCTCCTAATCTGCGTTGGATTGGAAAAAAAATAATTTCACCAAATCTTTATAATTTCTCTACATATCCACTCATTATACCTAAGAGTACTTGCTTTTGGTGTTATATAGTATATTCATATCACCTTGCACTCAATAAATTACTAACTATTCAAAATTTAAACTGGTAAGGATATTATATTTTAAAATATTTTGTCGTTCACTCAAACGTTGTGTCTCAGTCTAATGAAAAAAATTAAAAATTATTTAACATTGCAACTGCTTATACGATATTATGATATATTTATACACCAGTATTTTTTATAAAAAAAAAGTGCATCGTGATACAATATATATCTCACAAACATACATAGTCGCTGAAATATAACATATTGAGCTACAGTTGTCGCTTGATGCAATTGTTTAGAAAATAGATTAGTTATTTAGTGTTTATGTAAAGTTTAGCAAAACATAAAATTATTTTTTTAATAGTTAAGATGGGATAACGGAATAGGTGCTAAGCGTATCGCTTTATAAATAAGAAATTTCACTATCCTGTAAGAATTACAATAAGAATAAATAAATGTATTCTATTCATTTATTTATTCTATATAGAATGAATAGAATACATTTATTTATTCTTAAAACTTCAACTTAAAGAATCTATAATGCTCTGTAATCTAAATCGATAAAAATTTAATAGTTTTATGCGAACATGTAAGTGACCACTAAAGATTTTTATTCATTATAATTTATTATACTTCAAAGGAAACAACAACAGCTTAAATGTCGATTACCATTAGGGGATCGATTTCACGTCCTGATATTTTAGATAATAATTTTATTTTTTTATGTTTTTAAAGATATAAAAAAAATATTTAATTAATTGGACCTGCTGTTATAGATACAGATTCGTGTTACAATTACCCTACCTAATAAGAGTCACGTTTATGTGGGTTATACCTTCTCAAGAATTAACGATACCGTGTACTATTTTGTTGAAACTATTTTATTTAAGAGATGAAGTGACGAGAGGAGCAAGTCATGTGCCTGTTGGTAAGCGACACGCTTGCCAATAACGACACATTGACATACAGAACGTGCTACTGGCACTGCGCTGCGCTGCGCTCGTCACACAAATATCAAGATTATATCTCTATGCCCAGTAACTACGCTGGTGACATTGCGGTCTAAACTAGAACACAGTACGGCTTAACGGAGGAATGCAAAGGCAATGTTATAGTACCACTCCGGGTGGACACTACAAAAAAGACCTATGTGTGAGGCATGCATTATGTTACATAACCGGGATTTAGGATGGGAGAGACACTACACGGGTCTGTCGGACTCTGAGCTGGCCGCCCGTGGTGGTGGCGGTTGGGCACCCCGCCGGCGCCTCTCCCCAGATGCTGCGGCCGGCGACTCAGACCTCGAGTCCGTGGCATCAGTCACATCCAGCGCCTTTAGCACGCAGTCGGAGCGACCGCGGCCCACACGAATGATGAGGTATTCGAATTCACTGCGCCAATATTTCAATCCAAACTTATATAGGCCCCGTAGGAACTACGATGGCCCAGGGAATAAGTTTGTTGATCATTAAACGATCTTCAGTTTTCAATACCTTTTGTTTACTTATATTAAAACTTTTATTGCGAGTTTTAGAATAATTCTTTAATTTTTTTCCCTTAGCCATCTTCAATATATATTTAAGTACAAATAAAATAGTTACCTAATGTCTATGATTTTGCAGCCGGAAACGGGCCCTCCCTATCCACAGTAGTCCAACGGCTTACGAATATGCTAACTTATCCAGTAATGATTACAGTAATGAAGATTTTAGTCGTGTTGTGCCGTACACCAGCATGATGTTTGGCAAAGGGGAGAACATACGGCGTCGTTTACGCTCGAGGCCCGATTACCATACATCTATGCATTACACGCACCCCGCTCGCCGTCGTCGTGTACTATCCCGTAGTCTCTCGGTCGCTCATCCAACACAAGAATATTCCCGCCGATTTCCATTCGAACGTAGCTCTAGCTGTCCCGAACGATCCGGCATCCCTTACCTACTTAAAACTTCTGATAATAGAAGTTATGAATATCCAGCAACTGTTGACATACATAGTAAACCAATTTTATATGCAGACGGACAGTGTAATCTTCCCATATCACACATTCAATATGAACAATCATTAAAAAATAATGCTAACGTGTTAAACGCCGCAACAGATTCTTTCTATCGGGATCATAGTAATCATAGAAGTGAAGATACTAAATATTCAGGAACTCGTTATAACTATTTTGATCTAAAGAGATTGTTTGCTCAAGAAAATACTAACAAAAAGCATAGTTCATTACGTAAGTCACCGTCTTTGGACGCAAACATGGAATCATATAGCTTTAATGATGTATTGAATTCATACTTAGACAGGACAAAATATGACGAGGCATCCTTAAAATACTATGGCTACGACAGTGATGGTAGTATAGCGGAAACGACAATTCACGTTAGTGTCGATAAACAAAGTAAGTTCGATGTCGATCCTTGTGATGCCAAAAATGCGGTTAACATAAAGTCTGATGACTATTATATGAATGAATACTATGACTTTTTAACGCAAAATAGCAGAAAGAAATATTTGTCGCTAAATTTGAAATCAAATTATGATAGCGTTAGATACGATAATCTAATAGACTCACAAAACGTAATAATAGGTAACGACAAACAAAATAGGCACCTCCATGCTGTACCACCTGATACGCCCATCGATTTTAAAAAGTACATTGTATCAAAGAAAAGAGACCGTCGAAGAAGGCATACAATTTCTTATAGCAGTTATCCAACAACTTTAGATGAGTACCGCGAAGAATTTAAAAAGACCTCTGCCTCCATAATATTCAAAAGTGATGATGAAAGAAAATATTTTGATAACGAACGTGTTAGCCGTGGTAATTCAAAGAGAATTCCGTTCTTAAAAGAATATCCTTTACCCACTTCTCCTAGCTCTCCGTCCTGCAGATTTCTATCTGTACACCGACCATCATCGTTTATTAAAGGCGCTCGTTCCCGACCTTTAGTCGCTGCAGACCATTCGGACCAGGACTTTAGTTACACAGCTAATTCTCTGTCTGTTGCTCTTTCCACTCCGAAACTCGACTCACCCCGCCGCGCGCACCCTCCTGCCGCCACGCACTTGCCAAACGACATTAACCACCATGATGCGCCGTCGGATCCATCTGCTGGGGAGAAAACTGACACCGATGCCCGATCGTGTTCTCGGCATAATGTAAATGATGATGAAATTCCATCGACAAAATATCATCGAAACGAAAATTCGAACACGAAACACAACAGTAACGACTATGGAGGACGAGAAAATGGACGTAATAATAATCAACAGCAGCCCTTAGAGCGTCAAGAGTCACGACGAGGGCAGTTCACCAGGAGCCTTAGTAACGCCGATGCTCCTGATGAAAAAGCAGGTATAAGTTGTTTTCTGTGCATCTGTATTCTAGTCTTATGAATAGTGTTATAACGCTGAATTTTTTTCTGCCTAGACGGTAGTCTTAGTGATACCGCAATAGGAGGGAATAATGAGGAGCCAGCCACCGATGAAGCATTATTAAAAGCTGAGCCTAGGGACTATTTTGGACCCGGTATGGGTAAGAAGAGCAATTCCACATCACAGCTATCCGCTACCGGTAAGTTACGTCGTTGTCATTTTGAATGTATTTAACATTAATATAGTTTATTTTTCATGTTCACAGACAATGACTGGAAAAGATAAGGGTTTTTTTTGTAATCAAAATTTCGAATATATTTATTTGTGTACTAAATGCTCGACAGGACGAAAGCGAAGGTTAGGTTTCGGTAAGCGGGGAAAAAATTCATTCACTGTGCAACGGAGTGAAGAGGTGGTGCCTGGTGATTTGAGAGGGGTGGGAGTATCCCGAGCCTCTTCTGCCTCCAGCGAAAATGATGATGACAGGTTCGCAGCGTTCACGCTCGCGACATTGACACAATAGTGTGTGACCGGGTGGCGGTAGACCTCATCTATACACATTCGAAACTTCGGCGGCTAGAACTTCGATTGCGTGTATAATTAGCCTGCTATGTAATGTTGATACTATACTAATGTATTCAATAATTGTTTTATACAGCATGCCAAAATGTCCACATAAACTTAGAAATATATGTGCGATGTTGCTTTTGTAAAGTCAGCTACTGTAGAGCTTGAATTTGCTAATTCCAGCAGAAAGCACCATACGATCTAAATGTCTCAGATTGTAAAAAAAACGAAAAACATTTTTATACTTCATGTATATTCACTTTTATTGTTAAGAAAAAATATCGTCGTCAAATTTTAAATGCTTGTATCTGTGCTCACAAATAAAAAAGAGTTTTCAAACATCATGAGAACAAAGTTCACTGACCCTAGTCTCGATCAAAATTTAAATCATACATCTGTATGATATATAACCTCCCGAACTACTATATAACTGTAGACATGGGATGGACATTGGCATATTTATTATTATCGCGAAAATAATCGATTATTCAGATTACAACTTTGCAGTATGTTATAGTGTTCAATAATTTTTTACTGTTTGCCGATATATCACGCATTAAAAATTTTAAGAACGGTAAATCACCCAGACCCAAATAGTTTAGCTTGGACCGTCACAATAAATCATCCTGACGATCAAGGCAGTCTAAAGTCGGACTGATGTTTGTACGACGGCTATTGAATGTGCCCTGGCGCGCTGTGGTGTAGAGGGCGGTGGCGGCGCGCGCCGCAAACGCTCCGGGCCGGCTACCACCTCCTTCCAGCGCTCTCACGAGGTGTGCTCCACCAGCCTCGTCTCCATATCTAGCTCGGAAGGATCCTCGTAAGTCGCTCGGCCGCACCGCTACGAGTCCACACTCCGATCTCTGTGTGCATCGATGTTGCTCGCGACTTCCTTTCTCCCATCTATGTGCCTCTCGTCTTGTGAACGCATGGCGCCATCGTGTTCTGTGTCTCTTTTAATTATTTCTTCACTCTCTACCCTATACAGCACGCACAAGTCTACGAAAGCATAGGCAATGCACTCACTTGAATGTGATGTCACTTGAAGGAGCAGGACGATGTATCCGATGTTAATTATTTAAAGGGGCCGATATATTCAATGATGATCTACGGACAAAAATAATAAATTCTTAGTCGTGACGCATGATTATTTTTGATTCACGCTTGAATGCATTTATTTATATATCATATACACTGCTTCAATTAATGCAATCTTACTTTTTGCATGCCATTACTGCTATGTTTTAATATTATTATTTACATACGCAATCGTTTGTAATTGTCAGCTGAAATCATTTAACGAATATTAATAACATTAGCACTTTTGTTGTAACTTTCATCTCATGCCGAAATCATATGAGAATAGATGTAAATAGAAATAACATTTACGCTTTACGATCATTTACTGATTTTTTTGGTTTCAAATTTTTTTACGTATGTTACGTTTGGGAAAAAATAAGTTTATTTTTTATTTTCATATTATGATTGTATATAAAAATAAAACTACTAACCGTAATCCCTCGGGGTATTGTTTTTATAATATTAACTATTTTGTTTGAAATCCTAAGAATTTTCTATCTTATTCCCTAACATATGCCAAAGTTATCTGCCGCCCTCTTCTCACTATTGTATCAATGTTAGTATTTGTGTAAATTTTATATTTCATCTACGATTTAATGAAAATAGAGAATGATCATAGAAACCACAGTTTTCCTAGTAATAAGTTTTACATGTCCGTGGTATAGGTTTTTTTTGCATTAACTGAATAATAAGTATTGTTAGTATTTGTCATAATAGTACGATGAGACGTGTGTGACTACGAGATATATATGTACACAATTTCTCATTGTTTATTATTATTTAACACTCTGTAAACATACTACAGCAAAACCACATTGGTAAATGGACAAAAAACCGTTTTATTATTGCAACTCCACAATTTTTTTTTATTTATCATTAAACGGCACTTTTATGTTAAACACAAATAAAGTGATACCTCATTAACCATATCGACCCGGAAGTTTATGAACAGATGGATATCCATAAAAAAATAGATAAACTATTAAATTCATTACCGTTCTTGGGCTTTCGGGTAAAAAAGCAGCCTTTTTTTTTTAATTTAAAACTTGTTAAATAACTACGTTTTTGAAGCACGTGAAAATGAATTACTATTGTTTAGCAAAACAATTTAACGCTACATTATGTATCGAAATAGGCTTTAATTACTAAATTTTTTGACAGTATACAAACCGCAGCACAATGATATTTTTATTTATACATTTTAAATGAAAGTGTAGAACTTAAAACGTTGCAATTAAAACAACGCGTTAACTAGTATTTAGCGTTTCTATAAGTGTAAAATAAATTAGAGTGCATGTAGCTATTAAAAACCTCCAAATTTAATCCTATGTATGTAAATAAATTCAGTCGTCGATTATGAATTAATATAATTTTTATTGCGTCAAAGAATTAAGAATTAACCTTACCCGTATTATTTCACAGACTTTGTATTGTTGTTCCTGTTTTAATCTATTAGGTAATTGTTTCTTTTCTACAGCGGCAATGCCTAGGAACGGTACTGTTTTGTATTTTCACTGCTATTTATATACGCTTATATTACATAACTTGCCATTCATTATCTGAATATATTAGATGGTCTCCTGGGATGCGCGGGTCTGGATCAGACGGCGGCGGTTTATCGGATTTCATCGATGGGCTAGGGCCCGGCCAACTGGTCGGAAGGCAACTTCTGGGAGCCCCAACTCTAGGCGATGTTCAACTCTCCATGTGCTATCAGAAAGGCTTTTTAGAGGTAAGCTAAGAAGGAACATTGTTAATTTTTTTATTGCAGCGGCTTTAAAAAATAACAAAGAAGCGTACTAAAAGCATTGCAGGTACGAATAAACGAATGACGATAATCACCATATAAATAGCTACTGCGAAATAAATTCTTTATTAAATTCTACTGATGGATAATTTTTATATAAAAGATAAGCTAGGCAGGGCCTACGTTAAGTGCCTATTACATAATCATCTTTAACAACTGTTGGTTCGCAGTTACGTTGCTTACCTTTATGAGAATAAAATACTGTAAAATTAGTTAAAATGCCAACAACAAAAACCATATTCAAGAAACGTATGTATATTATGAAATGATTATTGATTTATTAGTACTAGGGATCACTTAGTGGTCGAAATCGACCGCCTCCTTGGTCGATTTCTTGAGAGTCCTCTTTAATAATTGAATAATATAGTTCTTTGACCATGACATTTATGATTTGACAAGTAAAATGTTTGACATTAGTAGTATAGCCGTAAACAATGAACGAATTGGCTTATCTAATTTAATACATTTTTATGGATAACATAAAAAAAATAATGTCCACAAAACTATAACTCTGGCAAATTTCATTC
>DWHO01004928.1:0-10679 GCA_018247575.1 Eurytides lysithous rurik | reverse complement strand
AACTCTTTTTTTGTTGGGTTGGTGTTTTTTGTTATACTTACATCCTTTTGGACCGCCTTTTTTTTCCCCCCCCCCCTTTTTTTTACTCCTCTTCTTTGCCGCTTGGTCATGGGCTGTGGCCTCGTTGGCCGACGGCATGAGGTTGGAAGAGGCGCCTTCCACCGTTTGTATGGGTACAGCCAGGGCGGGTGAAGGCGCTGATGCCCTCGCTTGCGGAGGGGCAGGAATGGCGTCTTTCACGGGACGCTGGGTTTGCCTCGAAGGCGGAGGTGGCGACCGCAGAGACGGCAGTTTAATGCCGCGGCTCCGAGCGACGCGCTGTAACATCGCGCAGCGCCATTCGTTCGCCACATGCGTCTTGGCACAATTGGTGCACTTCGGCTGGAGGGCCCGCTGCGGGTACTCGCCCACGGGGTACTCTCCCGCGCAGCGTACGCAGCGCAGGGTCGGTGGCAGCTGACGGATGAGTGGCCGAAGTGTTACCGCTGCCCCCTGGCAGGGGGGCATACTGCGGGGGGCCTCCTTTCTCATGCCAGGCCTCAACAATGATTCCTGGCATGTTCAGGACCTCATTTACGTCGTAGAGGCGGTGACGTACGTCGCCCTGGATGTGTTTGAGATTCAGGTGCAATATGGTCCCAGGTCCGAGTCCATCCCGGCCTTACTATCGTCTCCCTCGTCCCCTTCCTCCCGGAGGCGTTTCTCGATCTCCCTCACGAGGTACGCCTCCAATTCGTCCTCCTCTTCGGTCTCCAACTCCTCAGCGGTGGAGAAAGGGTCGTTGTACCGGGGACGTTTGTGGTCGTGGACGACCGTCTCCCCGGGAGAGGGGCGCGGCTGTGTTGCCTTGCTTGACGCCGGTGTGCGCCACGTTTCCCCGAATGCCACGCTCTCAGGGGCGGGATCGGGGAGTACGGTGCTCGCCGATGCTTGGCGGCTGTCGGGCCGCGAAGTCTGGCTGCGGGTGGGCTGAACCGGAGTCAGTTGGCGCGAGAACAGATCCCGAGCGACCATGACACGGTCCTGCGCCCTCCCACGCCTTGGCCTGGATGTGCGCAGGAGACCCCTCCCCCGCCTGTCCGCCATGGTGGTAGGTCCAGCGATGCGACCAGAGTAAGACTCCGGTGCGTCTTACTACTGTCTACTGTCCGCCACCAGTAGCTGCAGCGCTACCTACGCAGCACCTCCAGAAACCCGGTGCCTTTGGAGACCGAAATTTCTCTGGCTTTGGAAATGAGTGGTGCTGGACTGAGCTTTCTTTTAATAGCTCAGGCTTTGCCATTAAGGCCTTTCAGGCCCCCACCACTGCGCCCCTTTTATCAAAAAGGGGGTAGTAGGTAGTGGTGCGGTGTCGCTTTGGCAAGCGCTACCCAAAAAGAGTTTCCAAGCGGGACGACACCTACAAAAAATTACTTATCTTTGTCAATATGACCTATGATGCACAGTTTATTTACTAATCTTTAAGTAAGTTTTTCAATAATAAATTAACCAATCATATGAAAAAAATTACTACCTCAAAATAAATTGTCATCTATAAAAATTAAAATATCTTCTAAAATAATAATTAAATTATGAAATATTTTTAACCACATTGATTTTTATGTATTACAATATCTCCTCTTAATACTTCTAAAAGTAAAGGAGTTTTCATAGAAAACATTCTATGAAAACTCCTTTACTTTAAAAGCTATTCGTTTGTGGAATGCACAGCCTAAAAACATCCGGCAAGCTAAATCTTTAATTATATTTAACGATATAGTTAAAAAACACTATTTATCAGAAGAACATTGGGTCACATAATAATCTAGTTAATTATTTTCCTTCGTGCAATGACATGTATTTAAGTATTTATTATTACATATGTTTTTATGTAGGTATTTTTATATATATATATATTTATTGTGATTTTTATTGTCTATAGTCAATCATGTTAAAAAATATTGTAATATTAATTTTTAAATAGAATATAAAATAGATTAAAACAACAACTACTTCTCTTATAAATTGACAATTTTCTTAGAACCAGCGGTTATAACTGCTTAACAGAAGTAATTTATTTAGTCTACTGTTAGCTTTTAAATAAATAATAGAATTAAGATAACTTTTTTCATAATTTATGTATTGTAAATCGCAACTATATCGATAATATGCGAGTAATATCGATGTTTTAACAACATCGATGAATATTGATCATCCCTAATTCGTTACATTCATATCTTTACAGCATATTGGCCGCCATTTTGCGTGGCGTTTATCATTTGCGTTATTACTTGAGCTTTTAGTTTACTTAGTAAAATCTGTGATATTTAAGTTAAGATATTTAATTAAGTATTAAGTTTTTCTTATTTATTGGTGTTGTGTAGTGAATTTGTTGATAAAAAATGGGTAGGAAGAAGAAGAAGGCATCAAAACCGTGGTGCTGGTATCCTTTACAAACAAGATTTGGATTACATTTACTCAACGCATGTGACCTTCGCGATGTCTAATTGACCTGATTTCGTAATATTTACGTTATGCTTTTTGTATTTGATGAAATAAATTCCTTAGCACATAATGCAGGTACTGTAATAGAGAATTCGACGACGAAAAGATTCTGATTCAACATCAAAAGGCGAAACATTTTAAGTGCCACATATGCCACAAGAAATTGTACACGGGCCCCGGACTGTCAATTCATTGTATGCAGGTATGCTAGCTCTGGTAACTTGGCACTAGCCCCGCCCGCCCACGTCTCGTCTACGTTCTACTCTTTTTATCACACACGGTTATAGGTCGAGATATTTTTATTCTATGTTGAGCAGACGCGTCTAATTTCGCTTTAATAAAAGTAATCTCATATTTTTAGTTATTAAATCAGTTTCCTCAATAGAACAGATAATCCTGATTCTTTTCTATTTTTATTTTAGGTACACAAGGAAGCCATAGACAAAGTTCCAAATTCGTTACCAAATAGGTCTAATATAGAAATAGAAATATATGGTATGGAAGGTATACCACCAGAAGATATCAAGGAGCATGAGAAGCAAAAAACAGGTATAAAAACATTTTGTTACACCTTCAGCAGTGTCTTACGGATCATGATGTATGTACAAATATATATATTTTTAAATTTTGCTTGGGACACTGTAGCAATAGATGTTTATTGGTGTATAGATTTACTTAGTGTTCCAGTAAATAAAGGTATGTCTATTGACTATTACATTTAAATTGCCCATTTGTACTGAACCTTGAATGATTTAGGAGGCGGCAAAGGGTCAGACAGTGATGATGATGAGCCTGCCGCTAAGAAAAAAGCCACACCAGCACTGGTAATTATTGTTATGCTAACTATTTTATGTTAAAATAGGTCAGTAAAAATAAACTTGAAAATCTGTCCATTACTTAGATAAAATCTTCTTTTCTTTTAAATTGCTGTACGAAACACAACTACTTAAATATAATTCTAATGTTGTAGAAATCCTCCATATTTAGTGCCAATTTGTTTAATAAATTTTTCATGAATATAGTGTAAAAGCTAGTTAAATTGTATTTCTTCGAAATCATGATAAAGCAGTTTATATCAAGAAATTTATTATAAAAATATGATTGTGTCAACAGCTAGGACCAGGTCCATCAACAGTAACTCCAGGTATCCTACCTACGCCGATGGCACCTGTACCCCCTGGCATGTACCCTGGGCATGCAATGCCCATGAACCACATGATGCCACCTTTTATGCAAGCTCCTAGGTAAGAGATACTGTAACTAACTTTATATGTAAATTTAGTTCCCCTAGTGGGAGGGTTTGCTATAATTGCAATGCATATGACAAAGTTATTGAATGCAGTACCAGCACTTGAATGTTCCCACTATGGCATGCACTTTAATGTTCTCATTATTATTGCATGGAATATTTATTATGAATTTCTCTTAATAAAATTTATGATAATTTTATGTAGTATATATTGGTATTCAGTACTGCATTTGTAGATTTGAGTTGTGCAAGGTGATTATGGCAAATCTTGTATATTTCCCTCAAGCCTATTTGTGGCAATGGACTGTTAAAAAGCTGATGTAGTGTACATGACTATTACAGGATGATGATGCCTGGGATGAGGCCATTGTTTCCAGCAGCAAGTGTGCCAACATCAACACCTAGTAAACCCACTTTTCCTGCATATAGGTAATACTTTTTTTAATCATAGTAATTTAACCATATTCAACTGTGTAATACTCCTTAAATGCTACCAATACCGTTTAATGATTTATACCCCTCAGTTTATTTTTCTATAAATTAGTAGGCATGGGTTTATTGCAATACATGTTTTGAATATTTTTATTTTGTTAAATATGACATGTGACAAATTTATTAATATTTGAAGTATCTAATTTAACAAATAGAATTAATGTAATGGTTGTTTATTTTAAACATCAGTGTATTCTTATACACTTATAATGTGTTAAAATTAATAAGACTGCAGAAGTTGCAAATTCCGAATTGGCCGCACAAGTGTCAAAATTTCTCACCAATATCATTATGTAAGTAGTTGTTGAACATATCTTCATCATGACATTATTTTCTTATGGACAACTATTTCAATTCTATTGTCATGTGATATCACCAATAAAATCCTACCTGTGGTAGGTAACCACAAATATTAACACCTCCCAACAGTGAAAAGTCAAACTTTGCCTTGACATTATACAGCTGAGATACTTTAATTATTTTCTCTAAACATGTATAGATAGATAATCAATTAATAGAAAAGGAAATAAATCTTTTTTTTTTAACACAGTTAAGTTCTATTGATGATTCCCAACAGTATTTTTTTTTTATATGTATTTTTACATTTTTCTTTTTTTTTTTCTCTTTTATTTGTCTACGTAATTTCTACACCTATCACAATTTCTCACCACACCCTGGGTTGACCGGTAGAGAATTTTTCCACCCTTTGTAACCCTTAATTGTTCTTTTACAATAAAGAATAAATAAATAATATTTCAAACAAAACTGCTTTACTACTAAAAAGTAAACATAATGCAATATCAGGGCTAACATTTACTACATTTCATATTTGTTAAATACTTTCAACATGTTTCTTCACAAACGCAATCATTTGTTAATGTGCATAAAGTTAAATGTGTCATTCATCATTACTGAAAACCTTCCATAGAATTGTTTGCTGTATTTTTTCCAATTTATAAACACAACTCTGTGTGTAGTAAAACTCAATCATATAAAAAATCACAAAAAATTCTTTGTGCCCATGAGCATTAATTCGTCTCTCCGTTTTAAACATATAATTTGAAGAATACCAAAGTGGTCCTATAGACAACAAACAACTTATTTCACAATCTAAGGGATCTTTGGTAAGTAGAAATAATTTTGTGAGTTTGTTAAGCTTGGAAGCTAAGAGAAAGATTAAAAGTTACATAGAAAAATTTACTTGACATTTCTACAATAGGGGTAAGAAGCTTTGTCTTCAGTGTTTAGAAGTTATCTGTGTCATAATTTGCAATATTAGATTTTAGGTTGGATTTAATGATATGTATTGTTCAGACTCAGTTTTAACAACCACATACAGAGACTAGACAGTTAATTGTCAAACAGCATTGTGTTCATTAGTTTGTTCAATGGATCCTTATTTAAAAGTTGTTGAAAAAACTTGACAAACAATTGATATCGGTGCTAATAATGTTTCAGAGTGCGACCATAGATCTGTTGTCACATTTTTAAAGTTTTCATTTCACTATATACCTAACTGCAATCAATAGACATGAAAAAGTGATTACGAACCAATCCAATTTCGAATAAAGAATTTGACTTCCTCGACTCTAGTAACGCGACGATAAGCGCGCCACCGACGACTTCCACGGCAGCCGGTTCATCGGACCACAAGGAGAACGGCGAAGTGAAACTGCCCGCCGCGAACTCCTGCCCGCTGGTCACGGCGACCGGGGCGGGGTCGAAGATCGTCCACCCGCCGGAGGACGTTTCACTCGAGGAGATCAGAGCGAGGAACGCTAAGTACCGTCCAAAACCTAAGCCAGACGCGCCCCTAACGGTGCCCACGTCCGTTGCGGCTATGATCTCGGCGAGCACAAGCCAGGCCGAGGTGAGTACCCTACGTCCTATTCGTGTGAGACATCCCTCGTGGTACTGGATACTCTCACCCTATGGTCGGACATTTCTTTCTTTTTTTTATCAAATGCTGCATAAGTACATTGAAACTTTGTCATTACAATTTTAATAATTGCGAGTGTAGTATATAAATTAATAGAGATTCACAGTCACATGCAGATTGAAGAAAGGTGATTAATAGAATCTTAATGAAATTAATATGAGTATATGAAAAATTTGAACGCACTTGGAAATATACCACTTAAAGTTAAGACAGCTTAATTTTAGCTACATGTCAGATGTAAATACTAAACTGGTAACAAACTATTAAGTATGTTGTTTTTATTAATTTTATATAATAATTATTATTTGCATCATGAATATAAAATACCTATTTAATGCCAGAGCATTTTGCTCTTCCTAGAACCAATACATAGTACATCTTGCATAGAAATTAACCATTATCACCAACAGAAAAACTATATTGACAGTTTATATTTAGTTAGATTATACACCCTAACCTGTTTTTGGGCGATGTATGATGCCTACACCAGCCATTTCATACACCGCAAAAAAAATCGCACAAAAAAAGACCACATAGAAACAGGTTTGGGTGTAGTCTTAAACTTCATGTTAACTTAACATGAAGTTGGCACAAACAATAATGCTCTTATTGATTCAGATCGTTCAGAATAGCAAATAGTATTGCTTTCCTATGCTTCAATATAATAGCCGTAAGTTATAAAGATTCATAGATTCACCTAATATCAGTAAACAATTGCATGTAATGAATATAAAATAAGATTTTATTGTACAAACCTTTGACAAAACACATCAATTTATATGTTTAATATTTGACTTATATGTTTAAATAATAAGCATAATAAAAAATAGCCGACCCAAACATCCTTCTAATAACATTAAATTTTATTATTCACATTTTCTTGTTACTATATAATATCTGTTGAATGTACATTTCATATAGATCGTCTAGAACTATATCACTGTTTACTATCCGGTGTGATGGTATTAGATATAAAACTTAGCAAATAAAGAAGCAAGGCTTAATGGTAATATAGATATGCCAAATCGTCGATCAAAAATAGTCTCTGTGTCATTTTAATAAAATGATACACTTTGATGGATCATTGTGCGGTCTTGTCTTTGTCAGTTTGTAAGTACAAACGATAAAAAATTTATAAGGTATGGTTTTATTAAGTGTTATTGTCTAATAATCTTAGCTGCTGTGGATACACGCTATTTCAATATGTGATGCCATATGCTGTTGGAATGTTGCTTGTCTCTTTTGGGGGAGCTGACGCGTGAGGTGTGGACATTGAGAGTCTGCATTTCGCCACAGGTGGCCGCGCACATGTCGGCCGCTGTGGCGGCGGCTCGGCAGCAGGCTGCGATGCGGCGGCCCATGATGCAGCAGATGGTGGGCATGCTGCCACAGCTGCAGCAGTTGCCGCAGCTGCAGCAGCTGCCGCAGCTACAGCAGCTGCCGCAGCCGGTGCGGATGGGCGTCGGCGTGCCCGTCTCCATGCCGCCCGTGATGCTGCCCGTCATGCAGCAGTTCAACATCATGCGCCCCATCCAGCCCGGTCAGTACACCGCATATTATAACTACCGTTAGCCACCCACCGCGTCGTGTCGTGCGCCGTGGCGCCGCTAAGGCGGCTCAAGTGGCAACCCTGTCACTCCCCCATAATGGTGTCGTTTTTTTTGTAATATATGTACCCGACAATTCAATCCAAACTCAAGTGACAACCCCGTCACCCCCATGATAGTGTCGTTTTTTTGGTAATATATGTACCCGACAATTCAATCCAAGTAGTTGATGAAATCATTTTCTATTAACGTTATTGTGCTCATCCTTAATTACCGTCACTATTTCAAATATGTTGAATCATTCAGTAAGAAAGCATAATACAAAATACCTTAATGATTGGAAATAAAAAGAACTTGTGATGAATTAAAATCGCATCTATTGCACATTGTGCAGAATAAGTTTTATGCAAGATCCCTGACTTTGACTGAACGGTGTTGCCTTTCTGCGCTCGATAGACGGCCTTAGAAGGTGACACTTAAAGCAACCCCCTAGCGACGCCACCGCCTCGGAATAAATACATGTAGGCCTTCCGTCATGTTCGTTATATTTTAAGACTTGAGTGATGTGGAACTGTGGCTCCTGTTGTCGTGACTATTTTAACCCTGTTATGATTTGTAATATTGTTCTATTGTAATGTGTTCTATGTGTATTTATTCTGTTCATTGAAGTTTTACAGTTTGTATGTGATGGATTAGATATTTGTTATATATCCAATTTGCAACCATGCGGTGATTTTTTTTTTAATTCTATTTTTAATTTTTTTTTTATAGAAAATATTTTTTAACAAATGAATAGAGAGATTGTTTAGAACTGCCCTTGCTTCATTTACATGATGATGAAATGTAAATTATTGAGAAACTGTAAAATTTCAGAGTGGTCACCATATAATTTTATAAATAACATGACTTGCATATGTTTTATCCAATTATGCATATAAAATATCATGACTTTTGACTTTTATAAAGAAGTATAATATTATTAAAGTTATGTGTGATTAGATTACACTGTGAGAGTAATAGTTACAAATCTTCTATACATTGATTTTTATGAACTTGAGTGAAATGTCATATGACATAACTTTAAAACATCAGTGACTTTTTTTCTAATACACTAGAACACAATGATAAGAATACGTCGCTCATATAATCGTGTTATCTAATAATATAATTTTAACATTGTATAAAATGTCTGTTAGGAAATAAAAGCACAAGTTTGTAGTAAAATTTAATGTTGTCACATAAATAACTGGGCTATTTATACTGTGATGTGCTTTAAATTAATTGATCTGTAGGTGAATTAAATTTAGACCATTTGCAAAATTAAGCTCCCTTAGTTAATTATATTATGAAAATGTATTAGCACACACTTACATACTTCACTAAGAAAAACTGTCTACAATGAAATCCCCTAACACTGAATGATTCATGTATTTTAGATGTTTGACATTCAGATATCTTAAGTTCCGATCATTGTGTCAAAAGCGATGAATGAATAAAAGAAGAGAGACAGTTAGAAGACTGCAATTGCATTCCCTGTGATGTGAACTGACATTTTGTAAATCCTTAATACCTTAATGATGTTTTTAATCTTGCTGACTACTGTCAAAAATATATAAATTGAATTATAAACACAAAGGGAAGTTTACATAAGACATATCAGAGTTATTTAGCATATTTTCTTATTGTTCATCTGTGCCAGAAATCTAGTGCAGCAATTTACTTCCAGTTCGTGGGCTGGTTTGAGAGAAATTAAGTGTGCTTGAAAGGTTTGGTTTATTTTTATTTACATATTAAGATTAGATAATTTTCCATTTGTATACAAAACTTTGTAAGGTTTTCATTTATTATTAATACATTTTACAACGATGAAGTTTAATGAATCTTTTTGAATATTTTACATGCCTCATGTCCAAGTGTACAGATAAAGTTTTTATGGTATATAAAGATTGTCATTTTTCATTTGGCAGTGGTGATTCCTATTTATTAGTTAGTATTTGGGAAAAGGGTAACACACTGTATAATAGATGTATTTCGGTCAACTGACCTACTCGATTTATTTGTTTTTTCTTGTATTAACAGTTCATAATTTGTCACGAAAGCGTATTATTATTACTTTTACCTATCAGCGTGGAAAATGGACGAATCAGAGGTCGATTGTCATCGTTTTTATAATTTCTTTTTCCAATAAATCATGAAATCTCCTGTGCCACTTTAGTTTCTATTTTCCACGACTACGAATCGAAAGTGTGAGATGCAACGTGAGACTTTAGAGCGACTTTAGAGCCGACTAAAGCGAAAGAGACGGCGTGATGTTCACAGAGCGGCGCATACGTCTGTCGCGCTCCCTCTCGTACGATCACACATAGCCCGTCTCACTCACACCTCCCTAACACCAAGTCAAGACTAAAACCGCGACTTTGACGCGCCCATTCGCACAAGCGCGGCGGCTGAACGAAAAGTGAGCGGTAAATTTATTTCACATTCCTCTAATGGATTTGCTTACTGTAGTAGCTCTTTACTATTACTGTCTCGATTTCTCTCGTAGTAGTGGTCATGTTAAATGTGACAGGCACAATTGTCTCGATAAACACGGGTGGGTACACTAATATTATCATAATTATATTTACGTACATGTAGTTTGTCGCTTTCAAATGTGCATGAGATTCGGTGAGTTATAGTCGTTGGCTAAGATTGGTCGATGCCGCCACATGACGACACGAACCGTCACGGATCGCAAGCAAGGAACGTGCATGATGACGTACGGATACGATTATTCCATATCCTTAGGTATTATTATTATTTTGGTTGTTTTTTTTTTTTCGTCCTTTCCTTTTTTTCATGTTTTTCATTTTTTGTTATTTTAAAGTGTGATGATGATATGTTTTCAATGTGAGGCGGCGGGGCTCGGCTCGCGCCCTCGGAGCGCCCCCCTCGGGGGGGCCGTGGGGCGAGCCGGGCCCCCCTGGTG
>DWHO01004927.1:0-10680 GCA_018247575.1 Eurytides lysithous rurik | reverse complement strand
TATATCCTGCGCACTTGGCTGATCTCTTGTAGATCGGCCGCCGTGGCCGGATTCGGTCGGGAGGACATCACATCATTTAACTTATATGTGACTGTTTTGTTACAGCATGGCAAGAATTGTTCCTTCCTGTTATTGAATTGAAGAACTATACAAAATATGTTATATCATATCTATCCAATCTCTTAGACAGACACGGAAAGATGGACAGCACAAAAATAAGTCAGGAACAGCTTTTAGCAATGTTTGATATGATTAACAATAAGAAAAATGGGTTATCTAAGGAGATGTCCAATGATCTTATAAAGCAATTGAGCAAATATAAGGTATGAATCAATATACAGTGTAAACTCTATATAATGACACTAAAGAGAGTGTGCATTTTATGGTGTTATAGAGAGTTGTTATTAAATGGAGGGAAGAAAAATCAGTATTAGAAAGAATTTCAGACTAGTGTTAGTAATTGTAAAAAAAACAATCTTATTTGAATGCTACTGCATATAGTTTATTTTCGTGTGACGTCTGTTGCTACACCAGTTATATTGTTGTATTATATGTATATTGAGGCATCTTGGTGCTAAAGGAAATACTTTTCCAATAATTTAGTTGCTTTCAGAGCTTTTTTAATTCTCGTTGGAGGCTCAGTCTCATCCATCTCCTTGTTCTTGATCCTACTAACAACAGACAACATGTACAAGCAATCCCAATATGTTTACAAAAGAAAAGACCGAATTTCTTACAAAGTTGAGTATGTATGATGCTGATAGTCGAGTTAATTACGGGCTAGGATTAAAGTGTGAAAAGAATGTGTGTGTATTTACTAATTTTGCCAACTTAAAAGTTACTTTTTATAATTTAATTGTTGTCGTAATTGAGAGTGGGTGTAATGTTATATAGGGTATATCATTGTATGGAAGACAAGCTAAACCAACAGAACCCAAGTTATTTCGACGCTTTAGGGAGTTTGTCATTAAATCGAGCGATGTTACATGAAGTTCACACTATGTGTATAGTTTGGATTCATAATTGCCTTCCCCTAAAAGTAATTTTATTGATTAAACAAATTTCAAATCATTCACTCTTTGCAGGATGTATTTTTCAAGAGGAGTGGGAATAAGCTACAAGTTACATTCAATCAATTAATGAAAAAACTTCCAAATCAATATTTGAGTGGTCAAACATTAGATCCTTTTAACAGAGTACTGGTGGAAAGTCTTGTAGATTGTTTGAAACAAGATGATTCCTGTAACCCCACTTGGAGACAATTGTTCCATAAATGTACAAAACAGTCAGCAACTCTGCTTGATTTTATTGGTAAGCATTTGTTATAAAGGGATATATTTGAGGACCGATATGTGTGATTAAAATTTTTACTTCCTTCATACAAATATGTTCTCTGGCTACTGCCAGTTGTATGCCAAGACTTTTGTTTTTTTAAATATTATTATAATAAATATATTTTGATCTTGAAAACCACTTAAATCTTTATTTGTGCCCATGTGACTTAACTTGTAATATCTTATTATATCTTAGACAGTAACTGGTCGGAAGTAAGTCCAAAATTGAAACTGAAATCATTAAAAACAACAGTGATAGAATACAAAGAAATCAGTAAGGATGTACTAAAAGGGAAAAAGAAGGATGAGACAGTGATTAGGGCAAATAAAATATGCCAGGTGAGTTAAACTTATCTTTTATTTATTTATTTTTTTATATTAAAACTTAGTCAAATTACAAAAATGTTCCATTGTTGTTGTATCCTGACTTCTCTAAATGTTGTGTAGTATAAGTTAATGTAAGTATTTGTGTATACCAAATAAGTATTGTTTTATATTTAAGCTCTTATAAGTCACATAATTGATATTTAAACATGACAGTAATAATGTATATGAAAGTAAAAAAATAATATTCATTCTATTTATTTAATATTGGAACTAATTGACTGAATTGAGTAATTATATCTAACATGGGTTTAAAAGATGTTAAAAATACTAATTACATTGCAAATATGTATACATAAATACATCTAATTTAACGTTTTTAGATTAAAAAGACAAGGGATTATATTTGGTCTGATATGTGTTTCTATTTGGTTCGTTCTCAAACCTATTTTTTCTATTAACTATATATATATATTTTCAAATTTTTAACTTTACATCACACATTTAACATAACAATTGCAATCATAGTATTATAAAATAAATATAATTACTTTAATAATTTTTACTGAATATCAACATTTGTAATTAAAAAAAACTTAAAATTGCGATATAAATTTTGTGTGACATCATTTTATTTCATTTTTACACAAAAATAACCTAACGAGAACTTACAATTATATACTCGTTTACAACTTTAAAGAACTCGTTTAAGGTTGTGTAGGTAAAACTGCATAAAATTAACAAATCGTCCAAAAATAAATTTTTACGAAATTATTATTACAAATATGTACAAACGTTTAAATATGTGAAAAATACACATTTGAGCATATTTTTGAACTAACCATTTCATCCATTCCAATTCTTCCATTCGCATTTCGTTCATTCGTTCTTAATTCTTGTCATCATTCAATTTGGTTCAGTACGAAAAAGAGTTAATATTGAGAGGACGATGTTTTTGCTTGAAAAATAATAGGTATAATAATCTTACATTTTGCTCCCTAACTTTTATTTAAAATACAATTTCAACAAATTTCTAAGCCACTGATAAAAGAAGTAGATATTTTAAGGTACGTAAAAAAACTTAAAAGCTATCTATCTTCTACGTTTTCGGGTTATAAAACGTAGATTATAATTTTTTGCGATACATTTCTACACGAGCTTTTTTGTAGCTTTCGTTTCGAAGTAAAACTAGAAAATCTTCTTTAGTGAACGCCCATCCGTCGTCACTTTCAATGTTGACCTGTTACATCCGTTACTTGGTGGGAGGCCGCGTCGATATATTTTTAAGGTTTTCCATAGCCTTAATCATTTTGTCGACGTTATTATTGGGTATAATTTTTCGATTGTAATAATTTTCGTTTATCAGTACACTTTCTTCTAAATTATTACTTAATACTTAAAATTTATTTTGTAAATACATTTTCTATTTAATTTTTCTAACTATATTATTAGTAACGGTGATAAGGTAACGTGTGATGTTTTGGTTTTCGATGTTAATATGTTTCTTCAAGTAAATGCTGAGTGATGGCCAAAGAAGTGGGAAACCTTTAATTTATGTTAAATGCAGGAATCAAAACATTGTAAAATATTATGTCATTGTCATACAAAACAAATGATTTATCAGGGATGATAAATCATTTGTATTGTATGACAAAGTTAGGTAACGCCAAATAGATAGGACTTAATATATCGAAGTTGTTTATTTGCAGGATATTCTAGACAGAATGACTAGTACTAGAAGGTTCCCTTGGCTATGGGCTATCTTTGTGGTGTTTCTCAGCATTGCTGGTTTGATTGCATATGATGTCTCTAGAACGGGTGGCAATTTCCCAAGTAAGTTTATTTTTTCACATAGCATTACTAAACTTACTTTTCATTTATCAGTAACTGTCGATAGTAATGTGAAAGACAGACACATGCACTTCACAATTGTTGTTTAACTGCCTTTTTATCTACTTGTTATCATTTTAGAGAGTCACCCAACTATTTACAGCTGATAAAAAATCTGGCCCCTGACACAAGAAATGTTTCTGTTAATGAAACAATGTTGATGATTTGATTGCATGATGTTGTATGTCTGTTTTTTTGCATTGCAGTTTAGAACTACATTGATTTATAGTTATCACATAATTATGTTGTTGTTAATTTTATTAGTTCCACAAAACTAAACTTCGAATAGACAAATGAATGTAATTGTTATTTATAGTTATGATTCCTGTATGAATTTTGAAAGGTATATATTATTTATTTAAGTGTAAAAAATTTAATTTATTTATCAAATTATTTTTCTATAATAAAAGGTTAAGGATAGAATAAGGAAAGCAATAGTAAGAAATACAAGTTAAGTTTATATTTCTTTACAGAAAGCACGACTGGTAGATTTATGAAAGACCTAGGCATTCTAGAGCATTCCCAAAAGGCCTGGCAAAAGACACTGTCCACTTCAGCGCGTGGATACATTTGGCTTGAAACAAATGCTCCTGTTTATTATTCACAAACTGTAGAGTTCTGTAAGCCATATTCGCAACTCTCTAAAGATGTGTTTATCGTGGCAGTTAAGAAAGCTGGTGTGCTATATGACAATATGAAAGAGTATGCAGCAGAAAAGACGCCCTTAGTTGTTGCCACCATCGAACAATACGCTCCTGGTCTGATTGATAATATTCAAGTGTATTCATCATCAGCATTTTCTACCCTAAAGAAATACTTGACTGACTACTACACATTCACAGCGGAATACTTGAAGACAAAAGTATTTATGTGAGTTTCACTATAGCTACTTTTGACTTATAATTTCTACTTTTTTTGTATTATTTTAATTTTTTATTTTATCTCATACACAAAAATGGCACTTTTTTATAACTGGAGTTGTTAAAATTAATGTTTCATTTTTGTTTTAAGTATTGTGAGATACATTATTGTTGATTACATAGATAGTTTGATAGCATTCATTGTATATTTTATATATTTCAGTGGGGAATGGGCACCAGAGATTCTACAAAACAAAACGCAAGTGGCACTGAATGCAACAAAGTTTCATGTGTCATCATACTTCCACTGGTTAAGAGAACAGGTTCATGTGTATTCCGAGATCCCTTGAAAAAGATGTGGAATGGGAGGAAGTGTGGTATTCAAAAACTTTCATATCACAAGTGTAGACCTCGAAAATGTGTTCCATTTCGGAAATATCTCAACTGTAAGCTTGTGAAGTGGTTCCATGGCATTATTTTAATTTCTTAAGTTTTCAGTCTCCATACATCAAGATAATACATTAACATTATTTTCAATAAACATTCATGTCATCAAGAACATTCTGTCTTATCCTTTGAATAAAGACATTTTTACTTCGCCTCTGAATTACTTTAAAACATCTAACCTATTAGTTGGATGATGCAACATTGTATTAATAAACTATCTTAATTCATTCTAATTTTGTATACATAATGCAATCAATAACTTCACAACTTACAGATGTTCTAACTCGATTATCATTTAGATTAAGGCCCACTGATATCATTAGTTTCATTTTAATTTTTTACTTTGGGTTTGAAACAATTGTCTGCTTTATAGGCATAGTTTCAAATAAACAAAAATTTCAATTATATTCACTAAATTATTCATACACATATTTAGGATACCAATTTATTTGTTTACAGCCTAAATTAAACTGAGATGTTATGAAATCAAATGTAATGAGTAATTTTAAATCCAAGCAACAGGCCACATGAAATCAATGAATATACAGACAAAAAAATATAAATATTACATAATTTAAATAATGAATTTATGAATTTTGTTTTTTAATGAAAAAAATCTTATTTTAAAGAACCTAATCGAATGTCGAAATTACACCTATTCAGCACAAAGTATGAAAATTATTTCATTATCATGATAATCTAGTTTTAAATACTTTTAAACCATATTCGAAAAAATCTTATTATTTTAGCAACCAATCAATTTCGATCTCTTAATAGATAATATATAAAACATTGCAACATTTTTAAAATATGATTTTTTTTTCTTTATTCATTATCATGACAACCTTGATTTAGATTTAATTTGGAAACAAGTATTTGAAACACATTTACATTCCTTGTGATGCATTTAAGTGAGTCATTTGCAATTTTGGCGAAACTATGAAATTAAAACATTTTATTATCTGTTATTTAATCGTAACAAATTAAATGCCAGTGAAATGTATAGTGGCCTTACTTTTTTTTAGTGACCAAATCTCTGTATAACTAAAACATAAATAACTTTAAAGCCATATCTTGAAACATTTGCATTTGTCTTGATTCATTTTGATAAAGTTACCTACCATTAATTAAACAGATGAAAGATACATAGAAATGTTTTATAGAAGGGTAAAGTTTTTGTAGAGTTATTTATTTGTGTTGATGAAAGGTCGTGTTTTAATATTGTAATGAAATAAAAAACAGTTGAGAATTGATGTAACATTTATTTTCACCAAAATAGAAATTAATTTACAGCGAATTGAGGTGTATTCATAACCAATGAAAGAATAAGCTTCTGTCCATCTCATTTAATGCATATTGTATGGTATAAATATGTAATGGATCACAATGTTGAAGTAAGTGGTGGTTATCTGGGCCAGAGGTCGTGGTATCTCCTTCAACGAGCGAGCTGACATCCGTATAGCAGAAACTGTAAACTTGTACTGAGCTATTTATATTCAAAATTTTATAAATAACTTGCTTAGGACACTTGCCGTATTTTTCGCTGTGGTACCTTGGTTTAGATAATGTAGTTGTTATACGACCACAATCGTTCAATTCGTTTAGATCGGTGTTTCCCAAGTATCACGTGGACCTTTGGGGTCCACGGGAGATCCGGGCGGGGATGGGATCTAATCTTCACATGTTTTTAAAAAAGTTTTGGGAATTCGGTAAATGGAGCAGCGGAAATAAAACTTTAAAATTAGTTTGCGAGAAAAAAGTTTGGAAATCTCTGGTTTAGACTGTCACACGATTGTTAACAGGCGATGGAATAAGAATTCTGACGAGTGAAAAGGTCATACAAATAAGTACCTAACTGATACGTAAAAAAGTGTAGTATGTTAAGATACGTCCACTTTAATATTACATTAATAATTAAGTTTGTTAGAAATAATTTAGTTTATAATTTTATTCCGATTGATTGACGATAAGTTATTACGTTAAGACGTTAAGTTTATAGGTTTAATGTTGTTTGTCGATTAAAAAAAATGTCACAACTCTAGTCGGCATTTATCACGGGTTCAAAGTTTTCCTTTTGGTTGATTTGTAAACTGGTATCATGTTCACATTGTCCGTCTTGGAATTTCAGTAAAAAATGTAGGGTAATAGTTGAATTCGAAGTATCAATAACATAAGGCTTCAAATTTTCATGAAGCTTACCTCGGAATGAAATAAATATGAACATGGGCTAATTGCCATCACTTATGCCCATTTTAGTAATTACTAAATTTTAGTTAAAATTAAGCGACATATGAGGTACTCCTTGAAATGTAAATAAAATAACAAAAGTCTTTGGTAATGTATAAATTGCATAGTTTATTAAACAATTGATTCATTGGTTACGAAAAAATAATTTGTTCGTATTATTATAAATAGCTTCAGCCAATTCCTCGATATTTTCTTTGCGTACTGCTGATAAAATCTCTAACACGTGCCTGTAAAAAATCACAGTAATTACACACATGAATTGAAAATGTTTAATGTGACATTATTTAAAGGCAATTCAATCCATCATTGCCATTACTACTAATGCCTACTGACAATTTGAATGGCGTGGGTTTTTTTTTCTAAATAAAACAAAAAGAAATATTCTTGGGACAGGCAATACCTTATTGACCCATAATGCAGCGCTCAAAACATAAAAAATGTGAAGTATTCAACTATGCCGGTATACTGTGAGGTATTTTCCCGGTATCTATCATAGTACTACAGATATGACTTAAAATAACCCAACCGTAATAATTACCGTAACATAGTTTTAGTAGTGTTTTTCCTGCCTTCAATCTCGAGCACATGCCGTATCAAAATATCAGAGACATACAAGTAGCACAGGGTTTGCAAGTGTGCGAGGCAAACAACTAAGTAAATGGGCCATGAGAGTGGTTTGGTATCAAAATTGGTGGGATTTGAAGACATAAATCTGCAACCAGTTTATTTACGGCGATAGAGCTAGATTCAGCAGCGCTGAATGGGCCGGCTCGAACCGGATAAGTACCACAACCGCCCAGGATATCGGCGTAAAGTGGAAGTGTTTTTGCTTCCGCGTTTCGTTCGGTGAGTGAGGTGGCCACTGGTCCAACCTCTTCCACCCTACCCTCTTCTCCTAATCCCCCCTTTCACTCCTCATCCCTCCCTCTTTCAACAATTCCCCTCTTAAAGGCTGGCAACGCATTTGCAAGCTCTGTTGCAAATGTCCATGTGCGGCGGTGATCGCTTACCATCAGGTGAGTCGCTTGCTTGTCAGACTACTCCATAAAAAAAAAATAACAATAGCCAGTGGAGTGTATCTCCTTGGGAGAATAAGGTTAATTTAAAAATATACTATTAACTGCCTCCGTGACTTAGTGGCATCGGCCCGAGCTTTACAAATCGGAGGTCGTGGGTTCGAATCCCGCGGAGGGCAATAATCTGTTGTTTCGTAGTTGGGTCGGTTGAAAAGTAAGATGATCCATGCGTCGGGGGCATGTTAAAAATCGGTCCCGATTTCTTGTCGACGTCAACTAGCGGTGGCTTGGAGAAGTCGTTATACGGAGGTCGGTTTAATATCACATGTGTCAGTGATCCGTCCCATCGGGCTATGAGGGTAAAGGAAGAGTGAGTGCACCTGTGACTGCGCAAACGCTTGTGCACTATAATATATGCTGCGCACTTGGCTGCTCTCTTTCAGATCGGTCGTCATGACCAGAATTGGTCGGAAGGACATTATTACAATATTACTACACTCACACGATATTAGCAGGTTCATTCCTCCCTTTCACCTGATTGCCGGAATCAATTGCGTATTTCTCCTTCTTCACCGATGGGTGTTTTGTCACTACATGGGCGTAGCCGGGGTGCGTCGGCTTGACCTCGCACCAGGGACAGTCAGTTTCTATCATTAGCCTGTCCTGTGGAATTTTCGTGACGACTTCTAGGCTCTCCTTCGTGCGCAGCGAACTAAAATGTCATGAATTTCTATCGCTAATACTTCTGGGGCCATGAATTTATATTCCTTTCATTGAAAATTTTATGTTCGTAAGTTAATAGTTATAGATAAAGTCGGCAAATAATCGTAACATTATAAATAAATCATATTATCACACAATTTAATACAAAAATTAATCACTTTCAGTAATAAATTCGAATTATTATTATTGTTACACTTATTATTGTAAGTTTTTTTTGTATATTGGATAATTTGGATTTGACATTGTATAATAAATAGCAATAGATATATGCATGCCTCTCCTCAAATTGCTATGCCTAACAAGGTGCATGTGATCATTATAATTATATTGTATGTAATGTACATGACATGTGTTGTGCAGTAAAGATTTATTATATATTAAAAAAAAATTAACGATTTAGCCGACTCGTATAACGGGCCTCAAATTTTAAATTTCACAGTGAGATCGTTTGCCTCTCTTTCAATAATGGAGCACTTAATTGGTATAATTTTTGGATTGATAAAGTTTATGGACCTCAGCGAGCTATGGATCACTCCAATCGGACGACTCCTCAATACCTTATTAAGGATTTTAAGTTGTGACTAATTGTATTCTTTATTTACGAGAATACTAAACCTTTTAACCCTTTCCTTACCGCAGTCCGTTCCGCCGAAGTGACGCTACTGAACCGGGCGAAGTTTGCACATTGTATTGCGGTAAGCTGATGTCCAAATTTTCTCATTTAAGTGTTAGTGCATATTTAAAGATTGATTGAAATTGATTGCACCCTAAGAGGAATCAATTCAATAATAATGCAATATAAGAAACGGCAAATGGATGCCGGCTAAATGCGGCGCTGGTAACGAAAGGGTCAATTAATAACAAATTGAGTGAAATGTTTTCTAAACATGTATTAAACACAAAAAATGCTTACTTTTGTGCTTTATACATCGGTAAAACCGAAAAAAGGTTAAGTTCTGGTGAATAAAAGTATATATTGTTTAAGTATGTATTTGTGTATTATTTATGTTATTGTGTATAATTTTACTATATTGTATGCGTAAGTTTTATATTAATCTTTTTATTCCAAGTGCACCTACCGTATCATTCCTCCAACACCTAAAGGTTGACTGATAGAAAATACCTTCGGCATTAAGTCCGTCTGTGTACGTTGAGTGTGCATATAGATTAAATAAATAAATAAAACCAATTGACCAATACTTGATCGGTAAAACTGTCCAGAGGCCATTATTAACGAATTATCTATGAAAGTTAGCCCCAAAAAAACCTATAACGATGCAAAATTTGTATCAATCGTTTTTAATTATCCTATAAAAAAATATAATCTTCAGTATATGTCCTAACTTGTGACTACTCAAGTATGTAGCACCGACCGAAATTTTAGCATAATAATAAAATACAAACTTTTAAGACTTGATTGACATTTCAAAACTAGCCAAGCTAGGTTTATTGCATTTAACAGGTTCTCACAGTGAACTCTCAAGAAATTATTATCGAGAAAAAGTAAATCAGAAAATTAAATTTCAATCAAATTTAAATATATGTTTGTTTCGAAGCTGCAGATAGCAACAACTATGTTTATACAAAATGTTGGTGTTTCCTATCAGGAAGGTGACATAGTAACAATCATAACTTACGTTTTACTATCTTTGCATAATATTTATATAATAATGTTACATTATATACACGTCAATAATTATGTTGACTATATTCGCGACCTTTATACGAGTATAACTAATATGTATAGGGTTCATTGAGATTATCACGGTGGTAGAGCCACGCAGCTGTTCCCGCTGCTTAATGGGCCGGCTCGAACCGGATTAGTACCACGACCTCACA
>DWHO01004926.1:0-10681 GCA_018247575.1 Eurytides lysithous rurik | reverse complement strand
GTCCATGGGCGGCGGTAATCGCTTACCATCAGGTGAACCGCTTGCTCGTTTGTCAGCCTACTACATAAAAAAAAATCTATAACGTACAGTACATTTGATTGTAATATAGAAACTATAATCAAATCAAAATATTTTTATTCAAACAGGCATTTATACGCACTTTTGAACCATCATTTTTATATCTTAGCTCGTGAGGAAGCCACCACCAGCTCGGAGTGCAGTTCTGCTGAAGAGCCGGCGAGAAACTCAACAGTTGCTCTTTTAAAGTACCGTTTCAATATGTCACGCCTTAGTACAATGTTTTAACTATCCCACAAACGTATCATAAGAGTCAATTCTAATTTAGATCCACCAAAAACTCTTGAAAATTTGTCTTAAAATTCTCGAGTGGTAGATCCAGGATACCCTGGGGAATTTTATTACGTACGCGTTTGCGTAAGGCCCATTAAAGATTAATTTTTTTCACCATTTGGAAACGAAACCGAGTTGTTTTTTATTTCTAGCGTCTACCGCGCATTTGTCGCAGAGTTTTAAGGAAGTATAGTAATACAAAAATCCACTATTCCTATAATAAAATTGAACATATCGAAGTTTCTGTATGCTTGTCATTCAAAAACCTATATCAACCATTTTATCGATGCCAATGCCTCACTATAAGGGTTGTCATTTTTTAGGTTTTACAGATGGATTAATATAATAAAATAAAAAGTTTTATCTTTATCAATCCGTTTCATATCGAGATACCGGTAGCTTTCGCTATAGGTTTGTTTTCATTTTGTAAATAATCTAATCATAATCTCTCCGGGATTTGTTTAATTAAAGGGACGAAACCAGTTTTAAATTCGACTCAAAATCCTGACTATGAGTTTTACCGAATTTACTTGCAAAAGTAGGACACATAAAATGGTCATCTTTGTGCTTCCATTTTATTAATATACATTTATATGCCAATTTCACTGAGCAATAAATTACATTCAACATCTCTAATTCGGTCTTGGTACGTATGAAAAAAGAAAAAAATAAAAACAATGGCCACAGACAAAACAACATAATTAATAAAAGAGCATTTTTCAATTCCGTCTTATAGTTCAGAATCTGAGAGAAAAAACATTGTTGAAGTGAGAATCGACTTTAATACGTTTTCTCATAAAGTCGAAGTCAAATATAAAATAGTATTTAAAAAATTATGGTTTACACGTACATACACAGTATGGTTAGAATCATATATTGTTTGTGGGAAATAGTTCCAATAAGAATGTCCGGTTGTTAACTAGGAAAAAAACATAACCTATGTTCGATCGTTCAAAAACAAAACACGGGTAGATAAGTCACTCAGAGATGGGTGTTTCTACCTAATTTTCCGAGTAAAAAATCAAAAGGGTAACCTATACACGATGTTGGCGCGAATCGGGTAAAATATTAAGCCACAGACAATTAATAATCGTTTATTTACATTTAAAGATAGAAGGAGACGGGAATAGACCGTAAACAAAAATGACCTACGCCAATTCGATTATATTTCACAACTGCGCAAAAGTCGAAACTCCAATATGAATGCGTGACCTTCAAACGTTAAAATGTCGCCCGCGATGTTGGTAACCTTATCGTATGCTCGAAACAACACCACACTACGTCTCGAAAATAATATAACCGCGTGTTTACGTTTTGCCGGATAATAAATGAAAATGTCCGCGATCGTATTTAGTTTCGACGCCATGAACGATAAACAAAATGCTAATATGCCATGCTTGGTTTACAAATGTATATAAAAAAATCGACAATAACAAAAGATTCGATATTAAAATATACGAAGCGCTTTCGTGAGAATCATAAAATGTAGAATAGTCGGCAATTGCATAAATTATATAATACATACTGTATTATATATATGCAGTGATACTTTTAAACTAGTTAATGAGCAGTCGAAAGCCGGTACCGGACTAAACAGCAACAACGTTGTAAATTATACGCGTAGGCATGTAAAATTACTCCATGGAGCGGTTCTAGAACTTTCTATTCGGCCACACGGTTAGGTAAACGGGAGCGATGTGGAATACGTGAAAGGTTACCTTTCTTGGGCAGGCCCCTCCCATGGCCGTTGCGTGGTCGGCGGCTGTTCTTCCAGCTCCGATATTTCGGCAGCGGGGTCACCGCGGTGACTCCATCTTTGCTGTTGCTCCGCCCGTATTTCTTGTTTTTACGCTTCACACGCCCTGAGTGGGAGCCGCCGGCGTCCCCGGCGCCCCCTTCGGCGATCGCCTTATCGTTTTCGTCCACCGCCACGTTGTCCGAATCGGAAGCGATGCGGTCGACTTCCATTTCCATCAAGGCGGCTGGGACGTTACCGAGATTTTACTGAACGACGCGCAGCAGCACCTCACGATGGAACTGGAGAGATCTCTTTTGAAACAACAAACAAACAATTGGACGAACGACGGCGTGTATCCGATGGCCGGCCTTAGGTATGCACTTGTGCGTATTTGTTTTGAGAACTCAATCAACGTGAAGTTGGTTGAATAACACCGCCGGCAAATAAAAATACCGAATCAGTGCTGCCAACTGAGACGTCGTATTGCGGAACTAGTGTCAAATAGGGCAGTTCTAACGGTCGGTTTTAGCGATCTCTATATTATCATCGATTTGTTTATTTATGTAGCTGTGAATCAAATGAAAGACGACACAGCTTTTTAATGAAATATTAAACAAAATAAATTTTGCTAAAATGTAATATTAAACTAACACCGTTGCTGTTATTTAAATGCTACAATTCTTATTAAAAATGCGCAAGACACATAGAAAGAGGCTTATTTGAATATTGTTCTATAAAGGAGTTTTGGGGGTACTTGAAAAAGGCCTGGATATTACACTATTCTACAGCATAACAAAATATGTAAATTTATTTAATATAGTTTACTCAGCTTAATTCGATTTAAATTAAGATATTTATAGTCATTTGGCTTCACCGATTTTTAACAAACAGTTTTTCTGTTGAACAATTTAAAAGGAAATAATTCGTCACGGCAATCATATTAAATCAGCCGCTCGTTTGTTTCGTCGCACTAACCACTGCTACCAACACAATAATATGTCAAAAGTATAATAATAAACAAAGACCGGTTATACAATACTAATAACACAACCGTAGTTAACTTCATACCGATATAAAAATCTGAAATGTGTAGTTGTAGGCTATTTTATCTCAATTTCATAATAGAATTTTATGTTTGAAATCAAACCTGTTATGAAAATCATTAGGATATATGAAGTAATTGTGACCAAATCATTAAGTTCTGAAACAAATGAAAAGAAACGAAAACAATTTTTTCGTACAGAAATTCGACTTGCTAAATTCTCAGGATTCTAACGATGAAATTCGTTGGTCCTCCTGTGAATCAAGCGACTGTGAGAATGCATCGAAAAACATCATCCGGGATCCATCCACCTTCAACCGAAAAAGAGGACGAAAGCAAAAAGTGCAACGAAACCTGTCAAATTTAAATTTCAGCGTTGTGGATGTTGAAAATGATTATAAATCATCAGATACAGGGAAATCTCCAGTCGTAGGCAAATTGTGTTCAGACGGTAAACAACATATGGACAATTGTAAAAATGTTAAAACAAATAAATCACCAATATTAACAACTAGGGCGAAAAGAAAAGTGAAAAGTCCCGTGTTGTTGCTAAAAAGTCAGTGTTCTTTGGTATCGCCAACTATTAAAAAGAGACTGTTTCTATCCAACAACGAATCTAAAAAGCTTAAGACAGAAGACTACAATGTTAAGTCAAGTTTACTATCAGAAATCTCATGCAATTCAGAATGTAAGGATGATGAACTTAAGCATATAACATCAATATCACATAATAACAGTAATAAAACTAATTCCCATATTAAAAATAGTTATTACAAGGAATTATTGAAAGCCAACGCACCTACAAATCAAGACATTGACATATCTAAACAAAAAACAAAAATAGATCTAGTAAAAAGCGTCCAGTCGTATTTTGATAGCCAATTCGGTTCAGATAGCGCCTCTCAGCTATCAATAAGCGAAACTGGGACCTCAACACCGAAAAGTCTCTCCAAATGTAGTGATGATTCAGTTATAATTAGTTCTTTAACACAAAATAAAGATAATTCACCGCTGTCAGTGCAAGAATCAAGTTCAGTTGTGTCCAACTGCAGTTGGGAGGCCAACATTAATACTGATAAGATGAAAAAGGTTAAGCATAAAAAGGATGGTTTAGCTTATCGCCTAGAGTGCCTTTTAAGAAAACAGAATGCCAATATCTCGCTGTGGCAACATGAGAAGTTTCTGGCCAAAAATTCAAATTTCATCATACCCAAAAGCGAACACATTGTGTTCCGTATTCAAAAAGTACATTTCAAATATGGCAGTTATTTAATCAAGGCAATAGACTCAAGAGATGAGAAACACCTTATATTTGTAAATGGACTTTATGTTACCAGCGACTGCAATTTAACTCAGAACACTATTTTAAAACTATACACACCATATAAAATTTTAGATTTAATAAATCACATCAAACTCGTCATTAATGTATGTAAATTTGAATGTGTACCAATTGATGTGATCGACTAGCCTGTTGGTGTAGTAGTTAGTGCTCCTGACTGCAAAGCCAAAGGTTGTGGGTTCAATTACCACTCAGGACAAAATATTGGTGCAATGAGCATAAGTGTTTGTTCTGTGTCTGGGTGTTAATTATCTATATAAGTATATATTTAAAAATATATTAGTATATCAGTTGTCTGATCACCATAGTACAGGCTCTGCCTAGTTTGAGATCAGATGATAATGTGTGAGATGTCCCCTGATATTATTATTGTTATGTGATACCTGTTCAATATAATATGTTGTAAATATAAAAAATTTATGTTTTCTTTATCATACCTATTTCCTTAAAAGCCTTC
The DNA here is from genome assembly GCA_018247575.1 of Eurytides lysithous rurik. Classification (NCBI taxonomy): domain Eukaryota; kingdom Metazoa; phylum Arthropoda; class Insecta; order Lepidoptera; family Papilionidae; genus Eurytides; species Eurytides lysithous. Next base: position 5,751 of record DWHO01004926.1, on the reverse strand, counting down.
TAGCTCTTCATTTCTCTTCTATATACTATTCTTATGCTACAGATGGTAACTATCAAAAATATAGTAAGGAGTTATAGAAAGGGAAAAGTAACGGGGTAATAGTAAGGATCTACAATTCTTTTAAACTGATTTAAGAGCATTAAGTCGACCCGGATATTGATCATTGTAACTTAATAGACAAGCATTTGAAAATGTTACACCATTAAAGCTTCAGATATATGCCGGTACATGATATCCACATGGTGATCCATTGGAAAAGAAAGCTTGGATTGGATCAGTCATGAAATTTTACACTTGAATGCAGTGATACCAATATGTAATGTAATTTATATTTCTAAGAAAACTAAATTTTTTTCTTATTTAATACTTTTTTTAGTTACTAATCATCTGGTATGGAATGCAGATCCTGTATACAAATCTCTTTTACACACATAATAAGGAAAACCTAAACAGCTATATCTATATATCATAAAGAACTCGGTGAGAAATTAAAGAAGACATGTCTTTATACCCTGTACTCACACCAACAACATATGTCCAAAGACAAATAGTGTGTTGAATAAAACAGAAATATTAAAGTAAAATTCCTTTATTGATTTTTTTTCTTTTTGTATATATTGTAAGGTTTATTACATTATTTACAGTAAAAATAAATTTGGTAATAAACGGTATTTACAGTAATACCCCCAATAAAACGGTGCCCTATAACGCATTTTCATATTATACGGGGATACTCCTACAACGCGTTTTCATATAACTCGGTACCATTTTACCGCGTTATAGGGGGAATTACTGTTAATATAAACCTAACTCTGCAACAATCTTTACTCAAGTTTCATGGTCTCTTACTCCCAGAACTGACAGTATGAAGTTTATGCCTTTCATTTTATATTAATTAGATAGCGTGGTGAGAAGTTAACTGACTAGGTATCTGACAATGCTAATAGTTTGTTGCATTCATTTCTTTCATGAATTCTGCTGTGGATATTCAAACTGTCCTTTCTGCCGAAGCACTTTCCGCAGTCCGTACACAAATGGGGCTTGCTTCGGTCGTGAGACCTCTCATGATTGGTGAGCTGGATTTTCTGTGTGAATGACTTGTGACAGATGCCACAGGGGTATGGCTTCACGCCTTTGTGGATGAGGGAGTGTCGGCCCAGAGAGTGTTTTTTGGTGAACCTGCAAAAATATTAGATTAAAGAAAAAATCAATGCTCCTATTTTAACATTTTACAAAGATAAGTTTCACATTGAAAACAACCAGATTCAGAAGTATAAATATAATAAAAGAGATTGTAATTTGGAAGTGTTGTTTGAAAAATTTATTTAAAAACAATAATATATATAATATGGTCACCTCATTCCACACAATGCGCATTGGAATGGTCTACTTCCTTCATGAATCTGTAGATGTGCATTGAGGGAGTGCTTTGCGGAAAACCTGTTTTCACAAATTGTACAGGAATACATTTTTACACCGGAATGACCTAATTTATGCATCTCATATTTCCGTCTTATAGTGAATACTTTTGAACAAATTTCACAAATGTGCACATTGTTTAATGTGTGCAAGTTCATGTGAAGTTTAAGGGATTTTTTATTTTTGTACCGTTTATTACATTCTGTACATTTATAGGAAGTCAATAGTATTTCTCGGTTCATTTCTATATTTTTAGCACTAGCATTGCTATTATTATCTATGGTATTTGATGTTGTATCTAATATTAAGCCATTTTTATTTAAGGGACTGATGTTTATTGAAGGGTTTTCATTTAGACCACAGTTTCTATTTTCTTTTTCTTCTGCAAGGTAATGATAGAGCAGTGCATTGCCAGTATTATGACATGAGTAACCTTCAATTTTAGTTTTTAAAACATTTTTAACTGATACAACATCTGCAGGTTTATTTACCATGAGGTCTTTTATTACTTGTTTATGTTCATCGTATGATTTGTGGAGTTTCAAATGTGTCACCAAAGTATCTTTCCTTGTAAAATGTCTACCACAAATATCACATAGGAAATGTTTACTGTCACTATGAACTGTGTGGTGCGCTGTTAAATGTACCTTTTGGTAGAATTTTTTCAAACATTTATCGCATTCAAACTGTTTTTTCCCACTATGTGTTAACATATGCCTGTCTAAGCTACACTTGTTAACAAATGTTTTGCTACATCTCTCGCATATAAAACACCTTCCATTCTCATGAGTTTTTAAATGAGATTTGAGGGTGTGCGAGTGAACATATTTTTTATGGCAAACACTGCATTGATGTGGTTTATCCCTTTTATGAGTATTTAAATGATTATTTAACCTGTTTCTTGTATTGTACGACTTACGGCATATGTGGCAAACGAATGATTGGAGTTCCATGTGAGTTTATATGTGCGTAAAAAGGCTAGATTTTTTTGTATAGTTTCTTACAGTAGTACTTTAGCATACAGACGTTGTGTGGAATGATTTTTCAAAACTGCTAAATGAACTATATGTAAAAATGCTATTCTTTTCAATACTGGTCAATGTATATGTATACGTCGCCTTTATTATTAATAATATTGTAATATTAGTCTATCTTATAATTATCTTAAGAATATTATGAAAATAATGTAAACAAACTTTTGACAAAATATATACAAAAATTAGATCATATTTTAATTGACTTTTTTAGGGAAAGGCAATGATCTTAACCTTTCTACCTTTGCAAATATTTGGTATCTCGTGAGGAATTAATTAAAATCTTATATTATGTCGTGATAAAAATGTTCAGGTTTAAATATCTTAAATTTGTAGTTTATCGTTTATCTTGAAGTATTTTATCATAAGTTTTGATTACTTTTGATACCAACGTTATGTTTTATATTAACAAAGGTGTTCATTTGGAATTTTCTTGTTTTAATGTCTATGAGTTTTTTTTATTTGGGTTCTTTAACACATAAACATTTATTTAATAGTATGCAAGAAGCAACATTTAAAAATGTTCCTTTATTTAAACATTTAATGTCAATAATGGTCATGGCCATAATCACAGTTCAAACCGCAGGAAGTTTTCTTATTATTTTCAGTAAAGTTGAGATTAAAGACACTTTTTTATATAATTGTAAAATATTGCTCCCAAAAGTGTAGAAAAGAAAAAGCTCGTTACAAGTGCAACACTGTGTGTAAGGCCTTTCAGGTCTACGATACGGAGCTTTCAGTCAATAACTTTGGGGAAGCTCGATTACACTCAAATTGTATTTACAAAAATGTGGCCCTAATTTTATGCGCATCAAAAGTAATTTGCGTTAAATTTTTTTAGTATATATTGCGACGTCTCTTTGATCGTTAGTTTTTAATAATATTACGAACTGATTAATTGATTTAATACCGTTTATACGAGTAAGATGTATTGATTGCTATTTCAGTGTGTGATTTGGTGTTGTAAATAAGTTGTAACGAATACAGGTAAGTGAAAATCAGTTTCAGGGTTTCTTCTTTTATATGAATAGAAGCTTTATTTATTTTTATAACTTCAATAGTTATAGGCATTGGAGCTTTTAACGTCTAGTAAGTAGTTTGTTAAATAAACTAGAAATTATGCCGTTGTTCTACAACTGATTTTAACGGATATGTTAAGAACTACTGAACGGATTAGAAAAAATCATTAACTAGTTTTTAAGTTAAAAAACAGTTTTGCCTAAAACAAAAAGGCAAAAAATATTTATATACAAGCACTTTCGAATCGTCATTTTAAAAATTAACATGCCAGCAGTGTATTGTCAGTCCGTATGTATTCCGTATATATATTCCGTGTATAAGGAATATATCCTTATACACGGAATATATCACCGGCCCATGATGCAGTTCTGTTGAGAAGAGCCGGAGAAAACCTCAACAGTTGCTAAAATAATTGTACAATGTTTTATGTCATAATATTATATGATATTCCACATATGAGTGAAATAACTTAATACAATACGTTTGGTCTGCTAGAAATTCTTGTATTGCGTAATAGGCTTTATTTAATAAAATATTTTTAATTCTAGTTTCAAGACGTTCATTTAAATGTTGATCTAACATATTTCCATAAGTATTATTAGCATTAATTCGTCTGTGATAGACATATAGATCTCATTTCCACTTTTAAATTTTTTTTATATAATAAATTGACATTGCCTTAAACAAAATCCGACAAATGCGATTGCCAGTATGCAATATATATTTCCTATTTTGTTTTAAAGAATAAACCCGTCCGTAGGACCTTCAAATTCTATGGGCTGAAACAAGCGATAAATCCTATGCGATAAATAATGAATCATCCAAATCGATCCGAATCGGTATCTCGTGACATAGATACAAAAAACCGAATTAAAACCTCCTACTTTTTCAAATCGATTAATAAACTTTAATAAACCGATAATTTTTCAGGTGGTAGAGCCACGCTCTCCTTTATGCACGTACCGTAAATGTACGTACGCAATGTAAGTTTTTACATCTAAGTACCTACACGCGTATTGTTATATGTATTTCAAGGCGGGGTTAACCTTTTTTATTTAAATAAATTACATTTTACCATATTGCCTATTTTGCTGTTCATAACATAATCGCATTCTATTTATATTAAAATTTATCGTGATACTCTAATTAAGTTTTAACGGGGCCGTATAGCGATGATGAAATTACATATGTCAGTTAACAGATCAGTGGTTCTTAACCTAGAACAAATACGGAACGATTTAAACAAAAAAAAAAACGCCGGGGATCATTTAACTGCCAGTAAAATAGATTATTATTTATTAATTTATGTATACTTCATAGAAATGTACAGAGGCGAGCTTAGTTGCAGTGACATTATCTGCCAGTCTACCATTAGGCGGTACAAAGATACAAAATAGGGTACAAAAAGAAATGATGTTAATGAATATTACCACTTTTCCAGCCTATTGGGTTTTAGTTTATATTAGAGATTTTTTTGTTTTAAATTTTTTACTCTTCATTGTACATTCTTTAAAAAATTACAGAGAGCGAAATGAATGCCTAAAAATTGTAACCTTCTTCATAGAAAAAAGTATATAGAATTGGTTAAATTAAATGTCTTTGAAGAAAACCTCCTACGGTCGATTTAGACCACAAGGCGAAAACATAAATACACAAATACAGTGACTGTGCAGAAACCACTAGGTTTGAGTGGTTTATTTTAAATTCAGTTGTTTTTTTTTATCTCGGTTGTTTTTAAGCGCCGTGTTGTATTCGATTAATGATGATGGTACGAAATTTATAGGACCTTCTTTTATTTTATGGATTAAGAGGCAAACGAGCAAGCGGTTTACCTGATGGTTAGCGATCATCATTCCTCATACTCGTAGACTTACATGCTCAAAGGCAAATGCGTTGCGAGCCTTTAAGGTGGGAGTTTTTGGGAGGGGAAGGGATCGGGAAGGAAACGGGGAAGGAGCCACCTAACACTTTATTCACCGGACGCAACGCATATGTACAGACACTTCCATTTCACGCCGATTTTCTGTGACTTCGTGGTATGATTATCGCGTTGGGGGTTGAAAGAAAAAAGTTGTTTTGTTTTTTCGATCAGAGATCTTTATCACGTGAAGGATAAAAATGTTTTAAGGTGTTTTTTTGCGGACGCAAGCTGAGCTAGTCACCAAAACGTCACCGTCGAATGAATGATTAAAGAACGAACTTGACTGGCCCGTTGGTGTAGTGGTTAGTGCTCCTGACTGCAAAACCAAAGGTCGTGGGTTCGATTCCCGCCCAGGAC
>DWHO01004925.1:0-10681 GCA_018247575.1 Eurytides lysithous rurik | reverse complement strand
AATATGCATAAGGGGAAAGGGAGGAGGAGGAGCGGGAACAAGAGTGAGAGAAGGAATGAGGAGAGGGAGGGGATGGGCCAGAGTGATTACCTACCTTGAATGCCGGTAAGGATTTTGTGGTGCTTATTGAAGATTGTCATGAGTTAAGTCACTTGCTGAATTGTCATTTCTATAAGATATTAGCTTCTAATGCACTACTGTACTATTAATTTCTAATGCAATTTATCTCACTTTTAAACGCCTTGTCTAATGCGTGGTACTCGGCTCAACTCTACATTTTTCACAGAAGCTTATGTTCATCGTGGTTTAAATTGAAAAAAAAAGGGTAAGAATAATACTTACCCGGCGTCGCCCATGCCAATGGTAGTAGAATCACTAGAATCCAAACGGTTCCTTGCTGCGTCAGCGCGCACCACCGCGCCATCTCACTGTAAAGAAATAAAACCACAATTAGTTTTCATAAATATCGAGTTCGGTGAGACAATATCGAGTTGAAAAGAGAAGAGTTATTTGGAGTTTCATTTAAAAAAAGGCATCTAACATTGTTATGGAGCACCTTAACAAAATCAGTGACATGGCTTATATTTTATGTTAACTGACGTTTGTGCTTTTAGTACAGTCCAGTTTGGTGACAGTGGAAAAGCGTTAGATAGAGTTAGATAATACTTCTACACGCGCAACGAAAAGATAGAGTTAAGATAATACTACCACTGACAGACATATATAGACAGATTTTAGAAATAAAGTTATGAGCTAAGTAGGATATAAACACAGCGATCATTCATAAATAATATTGTAATGAAATTAATGGCATTAGTCGTTTTAAATTTTGAGAAACTGTTTGAATTTGCTGCCATTGTCTTTTATCAATCAAATTTACAACAACCGTTAAATTCTAGAATGGTTCTTTTTGACAATTCAAAAGTTTCTACACATTCAGTTTAAAACAAGAAGGTGATATGTACTTATCTATCACAAGCAGCCGCACCTGGCCATTCAATGGACCGAGGAATCATTCTTAAGAGTGTGTCGGTATAGGCTACAAGGATTGCGTAATAAATTGAAAGTAAACGATTTACGAAAGTACTGCATCGTTCTCGCAATCTGCGTTCGTATCCTAAGCCACGACCGTAAAATGTTTCACGTGTAAATTTATTCAAATAAGTTCGTAAGGCAATAGCGATTTATGCCGATGATTTTTGTAGTCAATGGGTTCCGTTCGACAGTTAGATCTGGTTTTTCTATCTTTTCTCCATCTTGCACTATTGAAGGCAAGGAGGCTGCGATATAACCTCAATTGCATGGAAGCGTGAATATTAATATTCTAAATAAAATATTACTTACGTGCCAACATTTAAATGTCTAATAATACCCACACTAGTTTGGACTAATGGTATTGGTACCACATTAAGGTTCATCCCTGGGAAGAAAATTAGGAATGCAATCAAAACAAAAATTAGATGAAAGTGGAAATTAATATAAACCGTTTATTCTGGATGTCGTATGTGTATTAATGTGAATATAAGTTTGCAAATTGGCCCTCTTTAACACAATTACCAAACAAAGGATCGTTATTTACTAAGTACAAATATGTCCGGTTGTGTAAATTGGTTATTCTTTATGAAAATGTTCCGGTAAAATAACAATAATATAACACGAAAAAGACCAACAAAAGAGTTTAGCAAATCTGTTGAATAGTAACTTTCATATAAAATAATACCTATAGAACGCTTACAATTTCTCTTTTAAACTGTATCAACGACCGACTGTATTACAACACACAAAACTCAATCTAAGCGTAGGTGTAAGCAACTTTAAAAACAATTACTCGGTTATAACACTTCTGACAGTTATAAATAAGAAAGATTCTTTGAAATTACTTAAAGAGTAGGGGAGGAATTAAACAGGCGGATATATTTAATCAATATCCCAAACACTCGCGGATATTTGAAAGTTACCTCTAAGCTTCAAACTAAAATCCGTATAAACATAACTACACTCGTAAGTAAATGCAATAATACATTTCGTATTAATACAGCTTAATGACAGTGACTGTAAAACAATGCACTCAGCGTCTCACGGACCGAGTAAGCGACGGCATTCATTTCGTATACACGCCCTCGCTGCAGAATTCGAGATCAGATCCACGACATGGCGTAATTAGAAGCAAGGTACGTGACGTCAAGGTTAAAATATAATGCAAGCTTATCACAGGAATTCGGTAAGGATGTACTATATCGAATTTTATTCAGACCTGCTCAGCCATTCGAGCGGCAATACTAAAATGAAGAGAAGAGTGAAGACTAAAAGTGGAACGAAACATGCTTAGTTTTCATTTATTGTAAAATTACTGCATAAAAATTTTGTAGAGGTAATAATTTTATGTAGAGTCCGCCTGGAAAGTACCATACTATTGCCAGTTATTATATCACTAGCAATTCGTAGTATTTGAACAACAATTTCTCAAGAGTTATATAGAATGAATGAATGTCCTCAGGTTAATTGACAGTTTTACCCTAGTGTTTTCTTATCAAATTCTAAATATAAAATATTGAAGTTTTAACATTTACACAATACATTTGTTTTTTGTGAAATTATGTAAAAAAAAGGTAAAGTGGATTAAATAAAATTTTCGAAACTTATTATTATTAGATATAATGGGAGAATGACTTAATTTAAACATTAGTCTTCTTCTATCAAATACTCATTAACGCTATAATAACATTTTTCTAACGAGTGCTGTTTTAATTCTCCTTCAAATCTTATTCTATGTTGTATATCCATCATTTTATTTAGATTTTTATTATATATTTTAACACACATCGCAAAAGGTCCAAAGCTTTTTACATGCCCATCCGACGCATGAAACATCTTTTCAGGCAATCGGGTGATCAGCACATCATGCCCTAACCCAACTATGCTGAGTTCCAACCCACGACCTCCGATTCGTAAAGCGCGGGCCTGTACCACTAGGCCATGGCAGTCAACTAAATATAGAGACAGACCTAGCGGCTCGCCTGATGGTAAGCGATCACCATTGCCCATGGACAAACTGATAAGCGCTCGTAGAATTTACTTTATACTATATACTCTATATAACTTTAACTAAATGACTAACTCTCAAATAAGACAGAGAAATTGATTCATTGTTTTAAACGACGAAGCTCCAAATGATAAATTAAAAGCACCGAACTACTAGACATACATCACTTGCAAGATATCTCTTATATGATTATACTATCCCTATCAGTAGCTTAAGTAATCGAGGTATTTTTATTGCAACGTAAACTCGTCTGCCCACTAAGTGATTGAACAGCGTCAATGTTTAATCGCAGGAAAAAAGTACGGAATGAATTCGAAATCAGATACCACGTTCGTATAGTATAGGCCCGTATTTCTAGTCTCCACTCCCCGGTCGAAAGCTGCCCGCATAGTTAGCAGCAAAAACTTGCCCCGGTTATGCATTATCTGATGAGGTAAATCATAGAAACGCGTGGAAAATCGAGTTGCTCGCGTAATGACATGAAAGGGTGCTTACACGATTTAACAATTGAAAGCATGTTAAATACATAAATACGCATATGTCGGGCGATTGTGATATAACAGTAGACCTGTAGTATAAAGTGTTACAGATGTTTTAGGATAGGAAACAAAACAGGTAGGTTTAGGCTTCAACAATCATGCTTTGATGTTAATTAACACATTCACTGCTGAAAGACAACCGTTGTGTGAAAAAATTCCGAACCGTGCGAGCGGCTTAACACAAATGTGTGTTCGAAATAAATCGCGTCACGCAGTGCGGTAAAAAAACCGGTGTGTTTCGCTGTGGGGTTGCCCGTGCGGGCAAAGCATATGTGTTATTATCTTATTATTTTACCATTGTTTTAAATATTCTGACAAACAAAATATTAACTAAAAAAATTGTGTAGAGTAAGTAAACGATCATTTGCATACTAATCTCGTCTTACTATAAACTCTGTCAGCACCTTATAAAGATAATCGCTTCGAATTAGATAGTCGTGCTTGTCGTCCACTCGAGATATCGGACTCTTCAAGCGTTCCGAATACGGTCAAATCTTGACATGATATACGAGTTGCCTATTGACTAAAGAGAGGCATTCGACGCCCTTTTCGTCTATATACAGAGACAACGAAAGGGATACCGGCAAGCGCATATACTAGTTCAAACCTGCGAGGTCGTCTGCGGGTTGTGGGGTTGTGTTAGAAAGAAAGTTTTTACAGTGATAGAGCCACGCAGCTACTCGCGCTGCTGAATGGGCTAGCTCGAACCAGATAAGTACCACGACCTCATAGAAAGTCGGCGGAAAGTGGAAATGTTTTTGCTTTCGCGTTTCGTCCGGTGAGTGAGGTGGCCGGTGGCCCATCCCCTCCCTCCCCTTCCACTCCCCTTCCACTTTCCTACATCCCTCCCTACCTCTTCCTCCAACCCTGGGGGTCCACTACCTCTCTCCTCCTTCCCCCCACACACTCACTTAAATTTACATTTTTTTAAAAAGTTTAAATATAAGAAAACCCGATAACAGCCGCCAATTTCAATTTCAATTTGTTTATAAAGTTTTGCTTTCCATCAGAGGAGCCACTTGTTCGTTTGCCTCCTAATCCCGTGTACACGAATTTAATAATGTATAGTATTTGCGAGAACTCAAGGAATTATTATACAAAATATTAATTATGTTTGTTGAAATGTTGTACGAAGATGTACAAATACATAGATTTTAGACACTTTTAAGTACTTTAGATGCGATAGGTCCCTGGAAATTTCATAAAGCCCAAAAAGCACCTATAGATTTCTCTAATTAGTTACATGTCGTCAAATTGACAAATTTAAACACAGTTATTAAAATTGAAGTACCTTGTCAATCACTGTTTCCTTTCAATAAGATTTTTTAAAGGTTTCGTTTTGTAAAATTATTGTGTTCCTCAAATTGCTATAAATATCTTTTCTTATATTTAGCTCATCCAATTCCGCATTATGTTAAACTAAAATGTTTGCAAAGATATTATTTTAAAGTTATTTTCAAATACGCACAACGACGGACACGTAAGATTTCATTACATATACATAAGTATCTCATAAAGTTTTTTTATAGACCGACAACGTAGTGATGGGAGGATGATGCATTAATAGCTATCGAAGATTTAAAAGATTAAAATCTGATTAAGCAAATTACTATGGGTGCCAGGCAGATCACAGGAGATCGAAATTGTATCTTTCAGTAGCTAACTATAGGTCAGTGCGCGGTAATGGTTAATTATGCTAAGCATTACAGATCAAAATTCTATATGGCAACAAAGTATTCCATGCGCTTTTAAAACATTTATGTACGCATTAGTACGTAAAAACTGGTCGGGGCACTAAATTTGTAGACGTGAGTGACGACCAGACTGAATTAACCCCTTCGCTATCAGCATATGTGTAACGACCCGGTTTTCTTTGCTGGGTGCCGGCGTCACAAATTTATGACGGATGTTCATTATCATCTTAACCGCTTAATGCACACCTCCGTGACATTTACAGGCAATGTTTACCGGCAGAATTGTGCAGCTCCGTGAACGCCACGGTCACTGAAATTAAAAGGTATAATTTATAAATTTTATTAAAAAATTAAAATTTATAAATTTTACTCCTTAACAGGGCAAGCCGGGCTTTTGGGCTTGTATGGTAGTACCGCCACTGCACGTATGTGACGTGTGAGCTACAAATAGAATTATTTATCTATAGCCTGGTGTCACTATTCGTATTGGTTTATAAAATTGCCCATTTTGCATATATGAAACGTTATAATACATCCAACAAAACGTAATGAAACTTCCGAGCTGTGGTAGCAGTTTTTCTCCTGAGACCCTAGCAGCAAAAGGGTTAAGAGCAGATTCTCTTAACCCTTTGCTGCTAGGGCCTATCCGTGAGATCATGGATGCACCGACGCTTACGGGAACTGAACTTATTACGACGCGTAATATAGCACCAGCAATTGGCTTATAAACACTTCCTTTGCAGATTACATCTCTACATTAACAATTGCCTTATAAATTTTACTGTTCGAATTACTCTATTGTAATTGCTATGGAGCGTTTATTATATTTGTTTATCGCCCGAAACGTGTTCAGTTCAGAATGTTGTATTATAATTGGTATCTCTGCGTGTTATTATGTTTCATATTGCATTTTGCATCTGGACAAGTTTTATAGCAAATGTTTATAACTATGTTTGGATTAATTTGGAACGTTGAATAGTACTTTAAGTTTGCCTTCTTGAATCTTTTTCATCTTGCTTGCTTTTCATAGTGCTTATTGCCAAAACTAGCTAAACCGATTCTTATGATACAATGTCAAAACACTATATATATATATGTGTGTGTCATAAAAAATAGAGTGGGGATTGTCCAATAGGTATTAAAACTTCTTAATAGCGGTTTAAGAATCTCGGTGGATCCAAAAGTTGTACATTAATTTTCTTCGTATATATTAACTTTAATTCGTTTTGTAAAACAACTCCTTTTATCGCTGAGATTGCAATTTAATTTAAATTTAAAATACAAAATGAATATAAAATTAAAATTTAATTAAAAATAAGACTTTTTTTATCCCGTGCGAGGATTGACACCGAAACACGGCGAATAATTGGCCGTCGGCAAGGTAACTTGTTAAACTTACTACATGTTCTTGGAAGAGTTTCACCCGCATTTGTGAGCTCGATGTTGTTTGTCAATCAATCAGTAACAAGTCTTAGTTATACTAAGATAAAGCTAGTTATTAGTAAGGTATTATTTTGAAATTAATTTAAAAAAAATTTAATGGTTGTATCTATTAGTCTTTTACTATAGTATCAAAATCCTTATCGGTTTTAAAACTAGCGCACATTGTTTCCGAAGCGTATTTCCAACACAGTTGTAATGAAAACAGCGAGTACGGATAGATAGGGAGTCGGAAAACTATAATTTGGCGCGGAATTGTATTGTGATATCGGAGCTATTACTATAGGCCATTGTCTAGCCTGGATACTCCTACGCACGTTCTCTAGTAATGGGGATGATCAATACGAGATGGCTGGCAACAGATCGCAGAGGAATTCTTCACTGTTATATGCAAGAGGTACAAGATGAAGGTTATAATGTTTTTTTAAATGATAACTTGTCATATTGAAGAGGATTGTTTTTTCTTTAAAATTGATAACGACGTGAGCAATTCGGACTTCTAATAATACGAGATTTTTGTCCGCTGTAAAGTGACATTCAGTTATTCAAATATAGAAAACAATATGAAATTAAAGAAGAAATTAATGAAGTGATTTTGAAACCTTTTTATTGTTTTTAATTCCTGACGTTTATGACTTACTTTACAGTGGTCTAGTGGCAGGCTTAAAAATAAAAAAAAATGATTTATGATGTAATAAAAATTATGAACAGTACTCACGTAAACACAAGAAATGACTAATAAAACAAATGAACACTTCGCTTGAGTCCAAGTTGCGAGCGTCCACATGTAATTTCTCTGGAAACAATCCTTAAACCGGATCACAAATGTTTTGCGGTAATATAACTAGAAGTAGTTGTTGTCTTCCTCACACGGACCAAATTACATGCTACTGACTAACTTGAGGCCGAACTTCTTCGAAGCCGTGTGAAGATTCATTTCCTTACACATAACAACATAAGTTATTACTGAAATTTGAATTAGATAACATATAATGAAAAACTTATATTGCCATCTGTTAAAAATAATAAGAGCTTAATGTGATGGTTAATTATAAAAATCTGTCATTTCAAATTTGAATGTAATTATTGCTTCCGTTTCCACAAATAGTTCCCTGATCACCTTGAGATAACGTTGGTCGTTTTTAAAATTTTCGGTGTTAACGTTTTTTAATCTGTACACGGCGGAGATCAATGATCGATTGCTACCAGTACTGAGGTAAGTAGGAAATATCTTTTAAAAATTAACTAACGGTAAAAACTCTTAAAACAGGCTCAAAAGTATCCAAAAGTAACCAATCTAATACAATCATGATATACTTTATCGATTTAGTATAGTAATTATTTATTTTGTACAGAGCTTCAGGATTTATACAAAAAAAATTATAATACAAGTTTTTTTTTATATAAAAAATTGACACACAACAACAATGACAAGTCTCTTTAAACAAATCCAACAATAACCCAAATATACATCTCCACTCGATTGTTGGAAGTTTATTCTGGCGTATCTCTAAAGTTCAAGATTAATTTACGGGTTTCACTTCTCCTCGGTAACGATTCTCGGTGACAAGACAGATAATATCCGTTATAGACTTTGTAGAGTGTTCGAAACGTTATGGCTTTAAAAGCAATTAAAATCCATAAATTGGTTTCATTTCAACAATTTGTAGAATTGCGTGAACGCACGAAAATAATTCAGGACCCAGTAAGCGGCATGTTAAGTTAAATTGCCATTTTGCAAAATCGATAACGTACAAGGGGCAATAAACATTTCATTATTTTTACTAGTGTCATTATTGCTATATAACGCATTAAATACAGTGCACTGTGCTGTCTGCAAAATTATTTTCGGTTCGTATAAAAGATAGCTTTAGCCGGTGGAAAATAATATGGCATATCGATACACAAATAGCGTGGTGCAATAGATATAGCAGTAGTTCGAGAACAATCTGGGACGGTGTAATAATTGAATGCCAACACTTCCGCATCCTCCGAGCTATTTGCAAAGCTAACGGCGATCATTGTTCAAGAGCTTGAGGTATGTGTTCCATACGATGCGTTGCCCACACACAAAGAAAATTGTAACGTTCAACAGAACACTATGTATGCGGCGATGGAACGTTTCTATAACGACGTGATCGTTTATTTTGACTTTACACAAGTAACATTACGACTTCATACAACTGTGTTAAAGATATCAGACGTCTGAATTGATCGCTGTTAACTTTTCATGCGAGCAATATAAGAGGATATCTCAGCAACATTTCCCACAAGAAATCGGCTTCTGAGTAGTGGTAAGTTTGGTTCCCACCCAGGGCAAATAAGGGTATTAACTACATACAGTTGTTTGGAATTAGGATGTCTGTCCACGTGAAATTGATGAATGTAAAACACTTACGTCACGCGATGTTCATCTTAAAATAATAATAGTATTTTAAGTTTAAGTTTGACGACTCTTGCTGAGTCAGCAAGGGTGTAACCACCGCATTGCCATTTTTCTACTGTAATGTGTAAGGACTACAGTTTTCTGTTCGATGGATAATGTCGTCATCAAAATTAACATGTTAAATCACTTTGTGACAATCGCTGGGCAGGTCCCAGCAGGTCAGCTCGTCTCATCACTCTATCTCATGAAAACGGTACGTTGACATTAACAGAAATGCTCATATTAAAAATCTGAAAGTGCAACAATGACACGACTAATAGGCGTTAACTTTATCATAGGTGAATTATTTGACACAAAGAGACCCAACATCGGCAAAAACGAAAGCTAGTCCGAGTGAGCGAAGTCACCGATAGCAACTAGTATTTAGGTGAGATCACTTAAACATTCTACATTCACTGCTGAAACACAACCGTTGTGTGAAAAAAATCCGAACCGCGCGTGCGGCTGGACACAAATGTGTGTTCGAAATAAATCGCGTCTCGCAGTGCGGTAAACACACCGGTGTGTTTTCCTGTCGGGTCGCCGTATATGTGTTTGGGTGTTGTTTGGGTCAGCAGTGAATGTGTTAAGTGTATTAGTTCTTCTATATTATGTACGGCCTAAGCATTCTCGCCACCTAATAAATCATCGTCTCGCGGCCGCCGGATGACGCTTAACGCAACATTTCCATAGTCGTGATATAGAACTGCGAAAATGGGGCGCGAAACGGTATCGCCGAATGCGGCATTTAGATTTATCTCGACACTTGTTAAACTGTCGGTGACGCCCTCGCGGACTTCCGCGCAAACCAGCTCTTTAGGCAAACCTTTTAGATAAGACCTTTAAACTCAAGGAACTGTTTTCATTCAGTACATTCGGCAAATGGCCAGATCAGATCGGCGGAACGGAACGATCATCTGTATTCAATCATATTTCGTACAAATAGTTCCGGGTGGGAAATCGAACCCACGCCTTCGACACAAAAGCCAATAGCAACTATGCCAAACGTTGTAGCTTCCATTATTTTCACCCACGGCCATAGATTTACAGAAGAGTTACGTGAACTTAGAGAAGTATTACGTGAGTAGAAGAATTAGCGGTAGGAATCTCTTACAAGGCAAGCGACGCGCCTGCTCATAACACAAAAAAATACGTAAAACCCGCTTGGCTCTGCGCTGCGATCCGCACCCTGAGATTTAAAATGTTTTATCTCTATGCCCATTAATTACGCTGCTACTATTACCCTCTAAACCGACACTTAATGCTTACACATTACTTTTTAACGGAAGAATAAGGGCATAAGCATAAGAAGTAGGTATAAGAAATATTTTCTAAGCAATTCAAAGAGTCCTACTACTTACAAAATATATTTTATAAAACCATTCTTACGAAGAGTCGTCTTGAGGATCGTGCCTTTGGCGGCTATTTTATCGCCAAGCGGTAATTTACAAACATTACTATGTTCTAGTTCGAAGAGCAGCGTAATTACTGGACATAAAAATATGCCATCATCTTGTACGGTGGTAGAGCCACGCAGCTC
>DWHO01004924.1:0-10685 GCA_018247575.1 Eurytides lysithous rurik | reverse complement strand
GCTCTACAAAGCCGATACTAACCGATTATCTCTTTCTGAATATCGATGTGCATTATTTATTGCCTGGTACTGTACATATTTGCGGAATCATGAGGTTTGACCATCATCATAAAAAGTAGTAAACAGTGGAGTAAAGGTGAAGAATTAAGAAGCCCATAGTACACGTGGAAGATCTCGTAACGTATTGATAAAGGAGAGAGAGGTAAGAGATCTGATTATTTCATTAATAAGGCACGAGTTCCTAGGATCTGATAAGAAAAGTGAGCGAGACTGAGGAAGGATATTGATTGATGGTTTTAAGGGGATCTAAGAGCTGCAAGTATGGTGCGAATAGCAATAGTAGTCTAACCGTTCCAGAGCAGGTCGGGCTTGCGTCGCGAGGAGAGCTTGGTGGTGTGGCCCTTGCCCTTGCGCGAGGCTGCGGCGTCGCTCCGCGGCGACTCTCCAGCCTCCACTGCCCGGTAGTAGATTGTGTGCGTCTGCACCCAGATGCCTGCGTTCGCTACAGAAAAAGAAATCAACGAGTTATAAATGGTCCT
Organism: Eurytides lysithous rurik; assembly: GCA_018247575.1. Lineage (NCBI taxonomy): Eukaryota > Metazoa > Arthropoda > Insecta > Lepidoptera > Papilionidae > Eurytides > Eurytides lysithous. The sequence continues at coordinate 10,146 of DWHO01004924.1, read as the reverse complement.
TTTAATTATATGTTACATTTCTAACATAACTCCAATGCAGGGGATCGAATCGAAATCGGCAATCAGCGGCCCGTAAACCACTATGGTGCGGCCTTTATACCCGATATGGGTATCTCAAAAAATGCGTTAATTAAGCCAATATGTGCCAATATCCTTATAACATTTATGGCCCGCACAAATATTCACATAACATTCGTGATTCGTGTATATAAGAAAAAGTTACCGACCCGTGCTCTTATGTATGCTTTTTGATTTATTATCATTTCTTTAACTGTACAATAGTAACTGTATCACCTTTCTGAAATTATACATTGTCTCAAATCACAAACGATAAAAACGTATTGTTAAATATTTCAATTAAATCAATTCATTTGATATTTTTTAGGAAATCATCCTATTGTTAAAAAGTGAATGTCCGTGGCTTTATTGTGCAAGCGATTACACGCCTTATCCATCTAATTAAATTTAAACTTTGTAAAATCGTTTTTGTCTTATTTGCACTTATCATTGGTGTTAAGATTTGCTACAGAACACCATTAACACACGACACAAGTGTCACGAGTTATGTCGAAAAGAAATGTTGTACATTCATTGTCGCTAATTAGATGGACGATTCCGATCAGTGCCGTTAACGCATTATAGCATCAAACGAATTGTATTACAAGTAAAAATTGTGGTTTTACTTTTCGCTCTCTTTGTTGAGTTAAAATTTTGCTTTTTTGTTGTTGTTTGAATTTTGAGTTATTTGAGTGAAACACCGCAATAAGTTGGGTATGACCAAATATTTAATTACATATCATATATACTTGGATTAAATTTTCATTGACATAAGTACAATGTACCAACCTAAAGGCGTCTCCGTATCAGTGTCGGCATCGGTCTGCTCACCAAACTGTCTCACCGCTTGGTAGACCGTCATGTTATACGGCAGCACTGTTTCGCCAATCAGGAACTCCAGTTTATGTTCAGAACTAGAAATACAAGTCATTGTTAAATTCTTGACAAGACAATTATAACATTGTCCAGACGGTCAAGGTTCTATCAAATATTATATATAAACAAATAGAACCAATATTCCCATTAAGATAGATATTTTTTTCAATAACATTTCTATATATATATATAATAATGTAATATAAACAGATTACTTTAATTTCTGTTTGTCAGTGAAAATTGAAGCTGTGGATGTAAATGGTATTGTGTACATAGTTCAGACAACGCCATGGACTCACTCGGCGGGCTGGTGGTGGGGCGGCGTGGCGAGCGATTCTTCCACGTCGTCATCAGAGGCGGCCTCGTCGTCCGAATGCGCGGCGGCGGAGGAGCCGTCGCGAGGTCGCGTGCTCGCGTACCCCCGCTGCGCCAGGTATCTGCCATGGGACATACGATAGCCATGTAAACTGTGCTGCTACTTTTTTCTTTTCATCAAGTCATCACGAGCAAATCAACACTTTTATATATAACATAAATAAGAAAATATGTAACTTAACACTATTGAGCATGATATAAAATCGCTTGCATATCCTATGACACAAGAGTTTCCAAAAAATTTACATTATTTAGTTGATAATGACAAAGAATACAAAATTGACACGTTTCCTGCCAAAATGTCTTTTGAAGACTTCCCGTTCAGAACGCGTGCTTTGTAATTGTTTTGTTTCTAAATTTTTAATACTTCGTACATAAAAATTTTGCAAAAATCGTAAGTCGAACAGTACAAGTTGCATCCTAACATAAAATTTTAATTGAAATCAAGTTGGTATACAATTAAAAACATGGCAAACATAAGTGTGTTATATAATCCACCCAGCCATCGCAGAATGTTGCATCTTTTACAATCCGCTTTTTTTCCGATTGGGAACCTAAATTTTTAATTTCGTGTCGATTTCTTCTTGCTCCAATTAGCAGAGAATTTTTTGTATAATTACACAACATCAGATTTACTGCAATTTTTTTTCGGAATGGTATGCTTGTCATTTTTCGGTTTGTAAGACTGTTACTAAACTATAAATAAATCGCAGCTTCAGTAAAGCGGTAATTGCAGCAGTTACTCTATCACGCGAATAAGAAATTACTGTTCGAAACACGAGAAAAAAAAAGTGCAGTCAAAACAAGTTACGGTAAGAAAAATTGTCAATCACGCCGCGTGGGGCGTAAACGTGAGGGGTTTACGATCAAATGAGCGTATCAACAACAGTATTAAGGTGCCATAATTCACTACAGGGTGATTTTTTTTAATTCTTCATTTTACAATGATATTACTAAATGGCTTGAACGGAAAGTTTGGCATGGGGCGCATAAGCCCCACGCGGCAGGAAACGTGTTAAAGAAACATATAAAAATGTCGATGCGTTTGTTTTCTCACTGAAAGAAAATAAATGAAAATTGATGGCAGGAACAGTATCCGTGTCCTCCATTGGTCACTTGCGGCCCGCGACTCTGACAACGAACGTAGATTAGGGACACTCACCGTTCAATGGCTTGTACTAAAGCTAATGGGTCTATCCGTACTACACCACCCTTCCATTGTTTCAGGTTGGTGCAAGTCGGATGACGTTTGAGATCACACTGTAACAATGCAACAAGTATTAATTTCCAATTATACAACGGAACCATAGAAAAATCATCGTAAAATATTAGGTACATTTTGTCTAAAATTCATGATATTATAATATAGATATAATTAGTAATACTTTTTATTCTCCATAATGATTGATCATTATATGTTACTCTTATAGTTATTTATTATTATTAATATGAGAATTGATAAAAAAATGTGTAAACATATACTTTTTATGATAGGTTTAGTTGATCGCTTAAGCTTTTTCGGATGATTTTGATGGGAAGATAGCGTATTGCTAAACATTGGAAAAAACATGCGCTGCCAACAGCAAAATATTATTCATTGAATGAAAACTAAAAGACTCTTTACCTTATGTCTTTGCTGCAAGTATGATTAATTGAGACCAAGACTTATTCTTTTAAATATTATTAACGTGATTTTTGCATGACGCCTGAGAGTTTTGGTACTCATCTGCGCTCGTCGCACAAAAACATGTGATATTTCTATGCCCAATAATTTATTAACGAATGATTTACTTCAACCCACAAACGCAGTATTGCTTGCACACTGCTCGGCAGTCGACTGACTGGTAATGTCTCCAATAACCGGTTCTTTCATATCTCTAATCAGACTTCAAGTATTACTACAAATAAAATACTATGTTGTGTGTTATCCTTCAATCGGTATGATTCTTGGCATTAGAAAGGAGTGTTACAAAGACTACTTTGTATCCTTAAACAATAACAATATAAAATCCACACAATCCACAAAATCCCGGACAAGAACTAGTTTAAAATAGAAAAATGTAAGTCTAAGGTAGTTTTCTGACCATGAGCTGGTGCGTGTTGAAGAACTTCAGGGCGGAGGTAGCCGGCCGAGCTGGTAAGTCGTGCACGCGAACTGGGAACTGCTCCAGATGCGACACGCACGCGTTCACTTTGCCCACTAGAGCTATCAACGGACCCGCACCCGAATCGACGCCGATAGCTGACACCTTTTCGGTCCACTCGTTATCGCTGAAATTAATTATTGAATCGTTACACAACTAACTTCAAAGTAGAATAATAAGAAAAAATAAGAAATCAAAGTTAAATATCACACATTTTAGTTTACAAAATAAAGATGTTGATTAATAATGAGTTGCAAATATCTCAGAACCCAACAACTACCTTCAATTATTTCATTGAACCCTATAAACATTCTTGTTTACTATCGTATTATATCAATGTCAGTTCAGAAATGATGGTACCATCCATGAATTAGCATTTCTTAAGTGACTTACTCGGAAGTGAGCGGCATATCAGCGAAAACGTGAAGGAACAGCCGCAAGCGTTCTTCGCACTCCGCCATTTCTTGTGCAATGTTACGGCCTTCATTTTCGCCTTCCTCTGTACACTCAGCATTAGATTCCCCTCCTGTTAAGAACTGCAGTAGTGCACCCAAAACGCCAGAATGGTTCACCTAAAAAAAAACTTACTACTAAACTAAACTGTACTAAAAATTGACTGATAAAACTACTTATTTTTTTTATTTAAAAAAAAAACACTGCCCTCATTTTAATCAAGAAATCTATTGTAATAAGGGTCCATACCCAGATCCGGAACAGTCATCTGTAGTTCTTACAAATATTTATCCCAGGTGGAAATCGAACTCACGATCTGCGACGATGAAGCCAATAGCTTAGCAACTGTGCCATGCGGATCACAGGTATATAACTTGGTATTTTATAAGAACATTAATACATTAAAAGACATTTAATATTAGAATGAGGGGATTAATAATAAATTGTGGGGGTGGTTAAGTGCATAGGAGGGTAGGGGTTGGACGGGAGAAGACATACCTCGAAGGGCGAGACATCGTGGTGGAGTAGGGTGTCTCTCAGCTGGTTCAGTGCAGAGCGGCGGTGGTGGGCGTGCGGCAGAGCGGCGGCGAGCGCGGCGAGCTGTTCGAGGGCACCGGCCCCACCCCCCAGAGCACCCCACTCGCGCTGCAGGCGAGCCGCCTTCCACACGATCCACTCACGCACCTTCTCCCTACAGTCAATATTCAAAGGTAAAGACAACAAAAAAGATATCTCTTTACACTTGTTTTACTTTAAATGACACGACGGAACAAAAGCTTTGCTGACTTTTTTTTTTTAATAATGTTATAGCAATATAGTACAACAGAATGTCCCGAGACCGCTGGCTCTTTAAAATGTTCGACGACGGAAAAAAATTAAAAACAAAAACAAACTCACTGAAATCTATCGATTACCTCAATTGGATAATATATGTACTATGATTTTTACTATGAGCATCAATTTTAAAATAGCCGTTCCGTGGACTGGTGCAGTCAGTTTGCAAGTTAGCAAGTTCGTTTGTATGAAAAGCTTAGTTGAAAAATATTATGGACACAACCAAGTGCCGACAAACGGCCAGTTTCGCACTAATTGAAGCGTCTGTTGTTGAAAACTGTTGATGCAAGCTGACCATTATCCGTAAAAATATCGCGGCAACGGTTTTAATCAAACCTTAGTAACAATAAAAGGTCGTAATATCTTAATCAAGATTTTAAATAACCTATACCATAAACATTAATATACAGTCGGCTAAATATTCAAACCTATTAATTCCATTTTTTGGCAAAATTGACTATTTGTTATGACATGAAAGATTCATTTTTTTACCATTCTTTACAAGTAGTATGTATGGAAGTTATCAGTTGAGTTTATTTAGCCAACGTTATGTTGATTGTATACTAACTTATTCTGCACTGTGAGGTTTGCAGAGGTATGCGGAGCTGCTAGGAGTCCGGTGTCCTTATGCGCGTGGGGAGTGCGTCCCCATCTAGACGGGTTCAGTGAGGAGAGGAACGACGATGTCTTCGACGTGCCACTGACACGAGCGGCCGCGCGGACTGCTGATGGTATCCCAGATGCTACAACAAAACATAGAAAGGGATCAATAAAATTTTCACACAAAATAAAGGTAAATTGTATCATGCAAATGTGAGAAAATTCATAATTTTTTATAGAGCAATATATTGAATCTTTTGTCACAGCGTCATAATGTTGTTCATGTCGATTCTTTACTTATAGAGCTACTTCACACGTTATATAAAAAGCTAAAAAAAATCTTATTTTCCTAAAATACCTAAAGTTTGGTTAGCAAAACTTTTCATAACATGTTTCATTTAAATAGGTCACTAGGGCTTATTATAGGACAGGTAGGATATTATACAACAGGTAGGCATCTAGAACATATGGGCAACCAAACCAGGGCACAAGACTGGCATTAAGGAAAAGTATTTTTATACTTTGCATATATTTTGTCTGGTGGGTAGAGCAGCTGGATGCCCACTTCATCTATGGTTAGGAACACCACTATTTCCATGACGTTATTAACAATTTATCTCAAATGGACATCTTGTAATGATATAATTGTAAACACTTATATATGCAACAGGCTTACCATCTGTGCGTCTTTATCTCGGTACAACAGATGCACATTCAGAAGGGACTTTCGATAAAATGCGCCTGAATTCAGATGGTACTCTTTGTGGATACGAAAATCGATTTATCGTTCAATAAACCGTGTTTAATATCTTAATGGTCTATATTTGTTGAGCAGGGGGAGTGAGAGAGTGTTTTAGAGTGGTGTGATAAAACAATGTAAAGGGTGGTTCGCTACCGTGGGGCTGGAGGGGGTGGTGCGCGTGCGCGTGCGGCGGCGCAGGCGCGACAGGGGCCGTGACGTCATCGCGGCGTCGGGGCACGCGCGCCGGCGCCCCACCCGACCGCTTCACGGCGCGCTTGCGCTTCAGCATCTCGGCCAGCTGCAGCGGACTCCCGGACCTGTAATAAAAGCTGTAAATGCTACATATAAATTAGATTTCAAAGTTAAAAAATCGAAAATACATACGGTTGTTCCTAAACTATATTCTCTTGTATGACTACAAATTAAAGGACTACTCGAAACTTTCATGAAGTTTTTGCATTTCGAAAAATGAAATACAGTAGAGCCTCGATTATCCGAACGATGACTTAGTTTATTCGAACGTTGGCGCGAAAGATACATCTCGTTGATTATAGCTACTGCCGTGAGCAACTTTGTATCTTTGCATGTATCGCCGGCATGCAACTGCGCATATCGAGTGTGTTGTTTCATTTCATCGATGTTAGTCCTCTGACGGAGACTCCTCGATTAATTTTGATATATGTATATCTCATTTAGTTTATGCTATGGCTTTAGCGTCGAGTCCTTCAACTTCCAAGCGGAAACGTAATGTTCTTACGGTGAAAAAATAAAACAATTGGAAATGCTGTTGAATAGCGATAACGAAGGATAACGCAACTTTTGCACTCCTTTATGGTGTCGATGTCTATAATCTCGTCCCAAAAAACCTGTTTCGATTGCGATTCCGAACTAGATTCGTTTCCAATTGGTTCGGATAATCGAGGTTCTAGTGTACATAGATATGAACAATTATAGAAATTGAAACTAACCTCTGCACAGTGCTGGGAGGGTGTGGATATGTAGACGCTGAAGTTGCCGGTCCCGGTTCAGAACTTTCATTAGCTGTAGCTGCAAAGAAAAAAGTAACTCAACAAATGACAGAATTACATTCTATTTTTGAATTATTAAAAAATGGATTGTGATTTTGTATTTAGTCGTTTTTTGGAAGTATCAAAACAAAACACATTCAGCAATATATTCGAAAAGGCAGAACTTCAAATATGAAGAGAATATGAATAATGCGAAAGTAAAACTCACGTAGAGAACTTGCTACGAAGGAACCGGAGGCAGAAAAGGCCAGGGACAAGTTGTGATCAATCGCAGTTGCTGACGTGGACGCGGGCGGCGATGATCCACCGGTTGAACGGACACTTGTACCGCTTGGAGACTGGGGAAAAATGTTTCACTTACTGCTTATTCCTATTATATTGTGTTACACTAGAAATGAGTATTTAATCTGCGGAAACACTTAATTGATTCATTGTGAGTGTTTTCACATGTGTGTGAAAATATAACAAACATTTTCCACATACACATTTACATAGTAAAGGATTAAATAAGCTAGAACGTCGATATTGATTAGTCTCTGTTTATCTGTTAGGTTTAAAAACGTAGGAGATTGAAATTATTTCTCTATCGTCTTCTATAATTTTTCTAACAATTTAACCTAGTGAATGGCGTATGTACCTTGAGTTTGGCCTGCCGAGGCGTGTGAGATTGAACGGAGGGGTTGACGGGGTTGGCCGGGGGCGGCCTCTCCGCCAACTGCGCCACTTGATGGAGCACGCCCTCCCTACGGAACTGGGCGCCCATCTCCTCGGGCAGACGCTGCATCAGAATCTCGCCGAGCTGCAGGGAACCAACCACGATGCGCAGATCGCTCGACGCCATCATTCCCGCGATATGTGAGGATATCACCTGTTGCATCAATACAATTGCTAAATCAATCCAAATCAAATTAATGAACCAAACCAAATGAACATTTTGCCCAATATTTTATAAATTTGACATTTAACTATTGGGATAGATAAAATCGGTAACTTTATAATCAATACTAAAATAAATATAACTGGATTTGGCACCGTTCAAATTTTTCAAATCATGTTTGATCTAAATCGTAAGGTGACTGGCTGGCAGCGGTGAAAACAAAGCTCAAGCTCGGTTTTGTGTAGTGCCATAAGAGAAGTGGATAGAAAACGGTTCATAACGTTGATGATGTTCATTTAGTGAGACCAAATATTTTATCGACGAAGTGTTGACACAAAGTCGACTCTCTCTGTGCTTGCCATACCTGCATCTTGAGCACCTGCCGCAGTAGAGGCGCGTCGGCGTAGTACACGCAGCGGAGGATCGCCTTGAGGGCCTGCGAGCGCACGGCCGGCCCGGCGGAGCTCCAGTACACCTCGTGCAGCACGGCCAGCAGGGCGCGCACCAACGACGGGTTGCAACGCACCATGGCGATGCGGGGGTCTGCTCGGATGAGTTTCGATGTAAATTGCGTGTTTCACAACGTACACACCGACTCATTAAATGAAAATGTTCGTGAGGAAACAAAAGCACCGTTATAATAATATAAAATAAATATTACAGGTACTACGAGAAGTAATACACGATATTTGAGATTCACTATCAATGATCACAGCAACTGCAATCTTATTGTAATAAAAAAAACTAGCACAATTTTTTGTCTCCCTTTGGTGTCTTTTGCATATAATACTTCTCTTCTTTGATCTTTTATTGTTTAATTTTTTTTTATATGCTATACCGAATAAAGACCGCTGTAAATCCAATACACGATTTCTAGATAACTAGGCAGCGGCCTTCAACAAAAGTTTATCATTTTACCACATCATAGAAAAAAATCCTTTTATCTTGACTAGCTAGCGAGCTAGCACATAGCTAATAGAGAATGTGAATAGCAAAGGCTTAGTATTAGGGGTGAGAGACTCAGGCAGCAAGATATTCTGCCGCTAAGGAGAAGGAGAGGGTGTTGGAGTCCATAGATAAAAATATATGATATAAATAGCTGGTTATCTCATGAAGGGAACCCTTGGATAAATATATTACCCGGCGCAGCGTTGGAGTTGGCGGCGTCTGCGGTGAGAGGCGCCGGCGCGACGCGCTGCACGGGGCGCGCGGTGCCGGTGTGGTCGTTGAGCTGCTGCATCGCCGTCAGGTCCACGGTGTAGGAGCGGCCGAGCGTCGTCAGGCACACCTCCTCCTCGCCGCCCGACGCACCCGCCTCCAACGCCCGACTCTCTGCCCACGAGTACGACCGCCACACGCCTGATCAATCGCCAATTCCCATCATCTCAACTTCCTTACATTGTAACAAGGGTTCCAACAATCACCCGTCGATGCGCTTCGCCTGCAACCTCGATCGGCTCGTCATCAACACCAGATTAAAAAACAGTTGGTGATAGTTTGGACGAATTTTAAAAATTGATAAAACTTAATGTAAAATAAGACTAAAATAATATGTAACTTATAATCATGGGGAAAAAAGTAAAAAAATAAAAAAAATCCTACAACATGGACGGCGGTACCTGCACAAAATGATGTAGCCCCTCTCTTGACACTGGATGAAACATCAAGTTAATTTGTAGCGTAAAAAACGGTCTTCACCTAAAAAAACTTAACTTGAAGTAACCACGACATATGAAATACCTCTATCATCGCGCCACTGCCAGTGAGCCGTGCGTTCCGAGCCGGCCGACCACGGGCGGTCGAGATGCGCGTCCACTGCGAAAATGCCGTCCGTCGGCAGACGTGGCATGAGCTCGCCTATCAAGCAAGTGATCTCGTACAGCTCCTGCGGGAGCCGCGGGATCAATTCCACTTGCTGCAAATTTCAACAATTTTAATAATTCAAAGAGGGACAATTTCATACTCATACTTTTTTATATGTGTACTTAGCATGTATAACAATATAGAACATAAAATCAAATCCTAAGTGGTAAGGATAGAATATCAAAAATGAGACTACACGAACTTTATATAGGGTGGGCCAAAAATTTTTTGCAAATAGCAACACTTGATTTCTCCAAAACCGTGAGAGCAAGGGGCGCGCGGGTGGCGGGGAATTGT
>DWHO01004923.1:0-10686 GCA_018247575.1 Eurytides lysithous rurik | reverse complement strand
CCCTCCCTCTCTTAAAATTTACCCCCTTAAAGACTGGCAACGCATTTGTAAGTTCAGTAATGTTGCAAATGTCCATGAGCGGCGGTAATCGCTTACCATCAGGTGAACCACTTGCTCATTTGTCAGCCTACTACAAAGAAAAATCTTAGTTTCATCGTCGCTTTTTTTGCTGATTATCTTTACGGACAGACTAAGACGAATCGCTTGAACGGACACACGGCGCCCAAGTGAGAACGTACGCTGCGATACAGTACAATTTATCTCGAATGTTTACAATACACGAGCCGCGCGATAAGCTTACGAACACTCATAAACCATTTATCTACAACGGCGGCAACGATTCGTTTTGTTTTGCATCCGTCCCCTCAGTCCGACCTGACCCTAACGAGAAGAGTGTGTAGATGTCGTTTCTGGATCAATCTAGATACGTCGATAGTGAAGGTACGTAGTTCAGTGGTAAAAGCAGTGTCTCGCAAAATGCGCAGTGTGGGTTGGGATATACTTACGGGAAAATCATTGTTTCGTACAAAGTGCCCCTTTTCGTTCGTGATTTTACATTGTGATTCTGAGACATCGAGATTATGATCATTGCAGATAGGAAAAGATTATATAAATAAGTATCCATTATGAACATTATGACTAGGTATTTGAATTTTTATAATAGTGGTTTGGCTAACTATTCTATTTCTGTTAAGTATGGGATTCCAAACCAGTGGCAAAAATTTCGTTATCTACAATAGCACGTGAATGTAGCCCGTAATTAAACATAGCATAGCATAGAATATAAACATATTATATGCGCTACATCTAGTCCACTTAAACTATACCTATTACAGCAAGTCGATCACCACACATTTTAGGGTAAAACTACTCCATAGTTTTTCAAAAATAGGTGGCCGTCCGTGCCAGCGGACATAATGTCAAAATAGATTGGACGCCCCTGTGAAAGACAAATTAACAATCAACCGTTCACTGGACGCTCACAATTCTCTTTACCTGAACGGAGGAGCGCGGTGATACCGGCGAGGTGGGGGTCCTCGTCGAGGGGCTCGAAGTCTGAGTAGTCGGCTCAGCCTTGTGCTCGGCCAACACTCTGTGCTCATGCCTGCTGCCGACAACCGAATTCTTGACACGCTCCATCCGCGCCTGTATCGCCTTACGGGAGATCACTTTCGCCTTCTCGTCCTTCGAGGGTGCGCCGCCGTCGGCCAGTTTCCTCATGAGCCGAGCCGTGGCGGCGACGTTGTGCTGCTGAGTGTCGGAGTGTGTGCGGGCTAGTCGAGCGGCGGGGCGCGTGGCTGGAGCGGCCGCCCCGGTGCTGCTCCGAGTGGTCTCGTTCCTATTGAAGGGAGCCGAGTCGTGCTCAGTGTCGGAATCCGCCGGCAGGTATCCGCCACCGCCCACTGACGAGACGCCCGTTCGTAGTAGGTTCTCGTGCTCGGCGTATCGGACCCTCTCGTCGACCGAAGCGTTCCCATTCTGAGCCCGCTCCAACCCTCGCTCCATTTCGCCAATCTGACGCTCGAGTTTGCGCAGCACGTCGTCTGACGGCGCGGTGTTGGCGCCGTCGTCGGGCGGGTCGGGGGTTTGGAATGACCTTAGATGTATCGGATGCGCCCGGTTGAGTTCTAGCCGCTTGGGCGCTATGCCCGACGAGGTGACCTCGTATTGGGCTCTAGACGCCTGTGGAGTTCTCTCGAGCATCGCTAATGATACGGGCGACGGTGGTGGGGCACCGTTGACTGACGGCGATTGAGCTTCGGGTGTCTGTGAAGCCCTTGGGGCGCGGAAGCTCTTCCGCATGAAATCCTCACGAGTCAACTTTCTCTCCATTTTCAACCAGAGATCATAATTAATCGTCACTAACACGTACAGTCTCCCATTCGCCGGATCGTTCTCTGATTTTCTTTATCACTGTTGTTTTGTTTCTGTGTTATTTATTTATGTAAAAAGTCCCATATCAATATTGGATAAATCTGTGGAATGAAACAATGAGCATTAACTGCTCCATCGCTATCAATGCGTCTTTCCTATTTTTGAAAGAAAAAGATATACATAAACATCTCGACGACGTCGCTAACAAAATATTGAAAAGTCCACCTAAGGAAAAAAACTTGCCTGACATTGGCACCTACACAAATCAACTGTGACGCAAGGAGCACCTAACTTTTTTCCTATAGCTGTTACCGGCACGATAACAAATCGATAAGTGATCAATTATTACACACGTACATTATTCAGTACCGCTACGATACGAATAGATTCTAATTTCGGAATCTAAAAGCATTCAAGGGCTAACGAAAAACAAAAAAAATCACGCAACTGACATTTTTTATACCTGAATATGTAGACGTATAACGGAAACAACTGAAGGCCTCTTTTGATTACTGGAAGAAATCTAAAACACGATCTTACAATTAATCGCAAAGCGAAGAACAACTATGAACCGTGTAAAATTGACTACAAAAGGAATACACGTCGAAATCAATCTTTAAGTCAACCACACTCCTAATTAAAATTCAATTTCAACTTAACTTGAAGTTAAAATCGAAAAGGATTCACGAGAAAAGATAACGGAGAATCTTTTGAAATTCGCACGAACATTTCCCAGGCTCGTCGGATTCGAAGAAACACCATAACTTCGCGCAAACGACGGAGTGCATCAAGACGTGTCGCGTTGAAAAAAAAAGCAAAAGAAAAGCCTTCCTCAAAGAAACGAACGAAAACGGAAACTTGCGAGCGAGCGAGCGAGCGAGTTCACCGTCCACTGTGCGAGCGAGACGGCGGCCGACGGTCCATCTGGAAAGAGAGAGACAAAACAATCGGGTTAGTCAAGAGAAGGCTGAGGTATGACCGTTCACCGAGACCCAATTACAGCGGCGGCACACAAAGCTCTTGTCGACGACACGTCGATTCTGAAATAGACGAGAACACCGAAACCTGAGTGGTTGGAGTCGACACTCTCGTCAACGGACAAACACGACAAACAAATAAGCGGGACGACACGAGACGTACAAAAGGACAGAAGCGCATAAAATTTTATACCCAGTTTTACAATAATCTAAAATCAATTCAATTCATACGAGGTGAAAGTTGTTAAATTCAAGTCTTCAATAAATATATTAAATATGTAAAAAAAATCAAACAGCGACGACTAATCTTTACACCGTTGTAAAAGAAATAGAGCACTGAATTATTGCATCTTTGAATTGCAAATATACAAGTGGGAGGGTCCGCTCGATTATTTGTTAAATTGAAGAACGTAAATCAAATGACCCTTTAGAATTTATGCCACCATTGGAACGTATCTCTTCTTCATAATGCACGAAATGGGTTTGTCAAATAAAAACTGTATTAAATATCGTTGGCATACCTTGATTCTTCATTCGAGTACATAATAATATCTCATATTAACCACTACTAGCTTTCATTCATTATGATGGTTTTTGATAGTTAACTGATATATTAAAAAAAATCAAATTTATTATTTGTTTTTAATATTAATATGTATTTTTTTTTGTTTAGAAGATAAAATGGCAAGACAAAACGTGTGCCTATATCGGTAAGCGACTCGCCTATCTATTACAACGAATCGTCACTACACTGTTCATCCTGAGATTTAAGATGATCTCTAGGCTCAGTAATTAAGCTGGCGAGATTGCCTTTCAAAACGGAACACGGTGGTGCTTAAACATTTACTGCTTGCCCGTAATTTTTTTTACAACAAAAAAAAAACACAGCCCCTATTGTAAGATAGCAATATCTTGTATCATACATAAATTTAACACGGACAAACGCCCACATCCGGAACAGTTATATTACAAATTATTGCCCCGAGTGGAAATCGAACCCACGGCCAGAGACACCGAAGCCAAGACCTTGGCATCCGCGCCAAACGGGTCATCGAGAAACAACTGGCAATACAGCGTTGCTACTACAGGCGGAATCCGCAAGAGTCCTGCCACTTAGCGAAGCGTTTCTATTTCTCGATTCGTATCGGTACAATTTTCTTAACAACCGTCGCGATTGTCTCTCGTATGCGACGCACGGAAGAGTGACAAATCTCCGATATCGTTCGGTATCAGCGTCGCTCTAGAACGCGCGGGCGACATCATTAGCCGTGAAATAAAGTGTCGCTCGAGGGCCGAGGAAAAACCTCGATACGCGACCGGGAACGATAATGCAACAGATGGTGAATTGCGAACGAAATGTGTGTGACTCATGCGCGAGCAAACCTGTAGCGTCTATCGCGTAAGGCAGCTCACAATTGGACGGGTTATATCACATGGTATAGTATTTTTTTGAAAATGATGCCAAACGGGGACAGTCTATCAATGCTGTCAACATATAATTATGTATACAATAAAAAATCCTATTACATTGTAAGCAGCACATATAATTAGCACATAATTCTCGAATAGTTTATTTTTACATTTGAGTTTTCCGAGAATTATGTACTAATTAAAATATATAAATTTTACTCCTTAGTAGGGCAAGCCGGGCTTTGGGGCTTGTATGATAGTACCGCCACTGTTGTAAGTTATTGTCTCCACTACCAAATACCTTTAGCCTTATAGCCCTAACCTTACAGCCTTTTTCCGATCCCAATGTTTATTTACTTATTTATTTATTCATTTACACACTATTGCAATACCTTATAACTAGGAATTACAAAGGGCGGACTTAATGCCATTCGGAATTCTCTCCCAGTCAACCCTGGGCGTGGAGAGACTTTGTGGTAGGTGCTAACTTTATAAATAATATAAAAAATGTTTATTTATATTTAAATACTCTGAAGATGATTGCTATAAAGTTTTGTTTTATATGTTTATTTATTTGTAGCGATATTTCAACGGTTGTACCCTATGTTTATGCTTCATTTAAACATTAGCGCTAAAAAGAAAGAAAAAATTATCAAACAACACCAAAACTGCGACGAGGCTCACATATGAAAAGAATTTTGTATTTTCGAAATGTACTTGCACATGGAAAAGGAAAATTCAATCTTCATACCAATGATATCAAAATATCAAGAGTTAACCTAAAGTACCAATGGCATTTGGTAAAAAAAACATTTAACATTTTATTGCCCCTTCTTCATTGTGGTTTAAGTTTTTAGTTGAAGGTTAACGAATATTAAAAAGTTCGAAACGCTGTTGACACAAACACTATTAAAGAGAAAAGAAAAGAAAAAATCATTGACATTACATTTATTCAAACGCTTGCACACTCGATAGGTGGTGCACGCCGCTTTCCGTGTGCTGTGTACCTTAAGAGAACCGGTACGGAGGCATTGTCGTGTACCAAGATGGAAAACGCAACGGCGCGCAACCGACTGATCCACCTGTTTCAAACGTTATTACGAAAAGTTCCGTGGATGCTATTTTAATGTGATCCGCACATCATTATAATATGTTATAATTCGTTTGACAAACAACATGCTCCCCACTCATGATTCACTCATAATTCCCGAATAATTTATTTTTAAATTTGAGCGTTGCGGGGATAATAATTGAGACTTATAAATTTTACTCCTAAGTAGGGCAAGTCGGGCTTTTGGGCTTGTATGGTAGTACCGCCACTGTCCCCACTATGACCATTTATCACATAGCAAAAGTTTAATATGTAAGCGTTACTTTGTTCTTGAGGAGTTATCCTTCAGACCGGCACTTTCAAACTATCAATCGTTTTGGACAAACAAAGAGCCGCAGAGAATATGTGTCTAGGTCGCCGCTTTACGGTCTGGTGAGGATGATTCAGCCGAAACAGTTTCACAAGGCGCAATAGCGGAAAGAGAGAGAAAAAACAAACGCCGAGAAAAACTGAAGACTATTATATTACCTCTTCACATTTAATAACATACACTGAGAACAAGGTTATTACGAGTTACTTAAGTTGACGATGACAAATATCAAATACAAAGGCATTCGTTATTCAAACACTTTTACATCTTCATCATTACCCTTTTTTTATGGTGAAATAACAATAATTTTTTAAATCCTTGAGAGAATGTGTTAATTGATAACATACTCTTTTAGCTTGTTTCTCATCTCAAAGTTTAAGATAGAACCGACTATTAATTATAAACCGAAAACTTCCCACAAGCTTTCTATTGCAAATGTTTATATAAATATTGTTTATTATATTTAGTCAATAATAAAATATTAATATATTTAATCAAAACGAATGCACGAGTATGTTTGTTTATTCATAATATTTGCATTGGCACATCACCAACCCAAACGAGACCAGATACGGATTTCTATACCACTTGAGTGTAGTGTAGAGTTGGTATTGACTATTAAATTAAGCCGTATAAAGTTTGAGAACAACTTTCATTAACAAAATCGACGTCCGATCTAAACGAAAGTCACCAAATGCAATTAGGCATTAGGGAAAGTCGTTTGGCAGCGGCGTTATAAACAAATGACGGAATAAAAGTAAAAGTTGATTAACGATTATGATCATAGAATATAAATAGTTTTATTTTCAATGCTGCCAATTTGACATTTAAAACTGGACGCTAACGAATGTCGCCTCGCTTGAATAGAGTTCAACGATAAATTTATACCATTCAAAATGTTGAAGTGCTTTTTTTTTAATTGGAAAATCTACATAGATGTGTCGTGCTGTTGGAAGCGACATTTATGTTTATAGATAGATAAGCTTGCAATTTTTGCAGATAGACAAAATCGCGACCAATATCAGATTTGATTAAATCGACCATCGTATTTGAATAATTCTCCTCTCTTTTCTTTCATAGTTGAATTATATTAAATGCGTAATCGGTCTCCTTCCCACACATCCCAGCAATCAGGGTACAAGGTATATATATTTTTCGTAACATCATTTGGCTACAGTACAAGGGATCTACTTTCCCACCGACAGAAGGAAAGGGAAAAGGAGCGCAGTAACAGAGACGTACAAGTGTCTCTCTATGCTACCGATACATGGCGAAGATAAAAATCATGACTGACTTTATCATAAGTATTATTAATAATAATAATATCATGGGGCCGGGGCAGGGCAGGGCCTAGCAGATAGCAGTGTGTTGATTGGATATATATATTATTAAAATTCATTTTCTGCCTATCCGACGAATGCATGCTTCTCTGTAAATTGAAATTCTGGACATTTGCTCAGCTATTGGCTGCGGCGTCGTAAGTATGTATTTGATTTGAATCCCAGCCGGGGCCATTATTTGTATGAACTAAAATAATTTTACCGGATCTCCGTGTAGGTCCGTGTAAAATTTGTTTATGTAAGACGCCCTTATAACACAAGATATTTCTATATTACAATAGGGACGGCCGTTTTTTTTTTTTGAAGAAAACAATAAAAACATTGAGACGCTCGCGGTCGGTACTTGACGAAATTCGAGCGAAAGTACCGCCTTTAAAAATTAACAGCTTCCGTCAACGGTCACTCGATTGGGAAAGACGAAAATAGCATTACGATCGCGTGACGGTTTCAATTGGAGGAACGTAATGATTGGCGCAGGGCTATTTCGAGGCGGGCCGTGCGATAAGAACCTTACTACGTGGGAGCCGTCACGGGACCTAGCGACCTTGAACGACAAGCCCACAAGGTCACAACTGACCATCACCGCCTATAGAAGATACGACTGTTGATTCTCCAAATCCCACTGATATTGTGAACCTGAATGTGTGATTGTTGGCTTGTTCGTCGACATGAGAAACGGCATAGGCTATTTACAATTCCGAACAATAACCGAAAAAAGTGCAACGAGAAATAATCAAAACTAACACAAAGGACGGAAAACCTAGTGCTTTGATAAATAAATAATTGCACCAACACTACGTCACTAAATAGTATGTACTGTAATCATGCCTGGATGTGTGCGTATTTGATGTATTATCGGCACGCAGAGAACATGCATTAGCATATTATTATTATATTCGTTATCCCTTCACTGATCGATAACGTAACGATTTCTCAATTCCATCATCATGCAATCGGTTCGGTGTTCCACCACACGAGGCAGCTGCGGCAGAACGGGCAGTTCGTGGTCGTCGCAGTTGCAACCGATTTGTGGTCGTCGCCGCGCGGAACGGACACATCGGTTCCATTGCGAAAACGACCGCATGGCACATACCCACCGACGAGACTGTCGTCCCACTTGTTCAATGCACCGAGAAAACATTCTATTACATACAGACCAATGTTATACGATATATTTGAATATATATATTTGACGGCGTTCCGCCAATCCGCATTGGGAACGTGTGGCGGTCTGCGCCCTTATATCCTCTGTATAGAATTATGACGGCGTAGTGGTTTAGTGGTTACCTCGCTAGCCACTTTTACGTACCGTTCTGTGGGTTTGGTTCCCAGGACAAAAATCTGTGCGATACACATATAATTGTTCCCAACATTGTGCCTTTGATTTCATGTTTGTGAAAATCAATACTGTAACAAAGGAATATGTTCCCTAGTAAAGTATCGTTATTGATTTTACCTAATAAATTAGGTTTATTCAGTGAGATTTATATTAAAATAACTTTCAACCGGAGGACGTCGTAATAAAATGACACGTTTTGTCCGTCTGATCGTTCGACCAGTGTTTCCGGCGACAATCGGTCGTGATCGATCAATACAATTTTACCTCGGATTGGACTTCAATCATGACATAGAACAGATAAACAAAAGCACTGGTAAAACAATATTTCAGTCCACAATAACCCACTTGATGTTAATAATAACACATAAAACTTTGAGAAACGCTAATATGGCATGACGTGATAAACATTAGACATAGATTTTGTCCACAAAACACAGATAATAATTTATTATCTCGGAGCAAGTAGGTGTATACGATTCTGTAGGGATTTAGAAAAACTGTTATTACTTTAATACAAGTTAATAATTACAAGATATTAAACAAGGCCAGGCAGAACAGGCATGTTTAATTTCGTGCACAGATAACAAATGATTATGATTAATGTCATAATTTAAGTCCTACGCGAATTTGTGAACGTTCAGAGCCGCGGCCATTAATGCCCCGGTGTGGAAATGTCAGGGCTGCCACCAAGAGAAATTTTTAAATTAATTTAAAAACGATCACTTTAAAAAAAAAAACAATTTAGCGTTTTAAACAAAACTTTATTCATACCTCGTTCTCTCAACCTACTAGATTTGACAATACCTATATTTTCTCACTTTATTGTGATAAGGCATTAACTTTTAATAGGCATTGCCTTTAAATCTAAGTTTATTATAATAGACTATAGGAAGTGCTTTGCAGAGTCCGCCTAAGATAGAATCATTGCATTGCCATGGGTTCTGATTCTGGTTTGAAGGCAATATTGCCAGATTGATTACTCGACATAGAGATGCACTCAGCAACTTAAATCTCTGGATGACGTACTCAGCCCAGGGTCAAGCAAGCGCCGTATGACACTGCGTTATCGTGAGCAGACGTCTCGCCAGTTTATTATACTTAATCTTACAAAACAAAAAAGGAACTAGATCACGCCTAGTGGAAGACACTGCGCGTAACATTTTCCCACAAACGCTACCCCTGAGCAGCCTTCGAGCTTTTTCGCCAGCGGCCAACCCGGGCTTTAGCCTCGCCTCTTCCTTTGTTTTTTCGTTGCAAAAAAAATCTCGTCTCGCTATCTGAGGCGGGCTTCTTAAAATTGCATACACGATAAACGAGTCTGCGCGAGGGCCGTTAAATGCCTCGAATTAAACTCGATCCGTATTTCACTGCCACATGCTCACATTACCTCGGCCGTAGTACATCGGGCGTACCGATTTCATATTTTAAATAACGACCGAATCTTTATTCGAAACGCAAGACAATATCGTTGAAGATTTCCTGGTTGTCGGGACCGTTGAAAGAATGTTATAATGACGATTTTCGCAGAGACATTGCCTTATTCTTTGAATAATATATCACTGACAAAGATATAATCGCTTGTTTTCATAAGCCTTTCCTGTAACGTTAGTGTATACATATTTCTGAATTATTCATTCGATCGGGTGTATTTTTTTTTTTTGGAAAACAAAAAGAATTTTCATTGAATACTTCTAATTCTTTGTAGAGAATCTCCTTTGGTCGATTTCGGCCACGAGTGATCGCTTATATTGAATTAAAAGCCAGATTCGATACTGAGCGTGACCACAAGAAAAAACAAGATTTGACCTCTCCTATTCCTCTATGAACCAAAGCACCGATCAATTAGTTAACGGCTGACTCACCCATCAAGGGGCCGGTAAACCGATGCCGGCATGAACCGAGAATGGTTCGCTATCCACATTGGCAACTTGCGTAATAAAAAACGCATAAAAAACCACGACGAGGCGCTTAGCGTCCGTTGATGTCAGACTTTACATACATCGAAACATGACTATACTATCTGACAGACGGGACAATAAGTCGATATCGACTCGCATAATTAAAAAAATAAACGAAAAAAAAAAAGATTAAAACAAATTAAAAATCTTTTTCTACAGTCGTCAAAACTATCATGAACTTTCATTTATTTATTACGCAAAATAACAATTTATTTTTCCGTTCGCCATCTAAACGTTTTGATAATCGCTAGAATAGCATATTTAATAAAATTCCACAAAATATCATAGCTCTACCACTTGGCCTTTTTAAAAATAAAATTAAGAATATTTTGTTGCTTAAAGCTTATTATACTGTTCAGGAGTTTC
>DWHO01004922.1:0-10686 GCA_018247575.1 Eurytides lysithous rurik | reverse complement strand
CATATATATAATACAGTGCGTGTTATAAATTAAAAAGTTATCTTTATAAAATTTAATAAACAGATGCCCACTTGGAGAACTCTTGCGAATAACGAAAACGTTTTTTAACGGGAGGGTGAAAATTATTATCACATTACCCTTTAGAAGATTTGAAACGGAAGCGCACAAATCTCAAAGTTAAATTAAGACTGACAATTGGTTAATTTTAGATTCCACCTTTTCGGCTTATGAATTGGTAAAAAAATTTATGAATAAGTAAAAAGCTTATAAATATGACAAAACTGTTTTCGCAGAAAGCATAAATAAAAACATGGATATCAATGAGAGAAGCTCAGATAACACTGGTTTATTTACTTACTTATTGATTTTAGAACAAGCGTGTCAAATTTAAATCATATATTGTGCACTTCGTGCCTGTTAACAATGTGTTCTCAGGGGTTGTCGTAAATTTTACAATAGGCATTTTTTTAGGATTATACGTAATCGATTCTATTACGTTATCATGGCCCGAAAGATAACGTCACAAATTAGGCGTTTCATGCATTGAATGGGAATATACATATCGATCCTTGATTTATGTCGATGATGGTTTGTTTAATGCCATCGTCCCGATTTATGCACCGGATCTAGTCTTGTCCCATCGGACTATGAAAGTACAGGAAGAGTTAGAGTACCGTTATATCTTATACACTTGCACCAAAATATCACCCGCCTAATAGGTTGATCTCTTGTATACTGATCACAATGACTTGTAAATTATTACGTGATCTCCTATTTCTCTACGAAACTTCGACAGTGTAATGCACAATTTACATTGAAATTGACACGCGATGACAAAATAAGATTTATATTTTTTTTCTTGACATGTAAGTTGTTTTATGGGGTACGTGTCATTTTCTATATCGCGATGAAACTTTATGAATTTTGTTACCTATTTTTCTTTATTTAAATAATAAAATTCTAGATACCTTATGTCTTTATTAATCACCGTCTAGAGTTTCGTGTTATTTATGTAACTTTAGTTTTACAACTAATTCGTTGATACGTACGTATTCATTAATAACCTTATATTAAAAGTGAGTATTTATTTTGTTGTTATGGCTGTATTTGGTTAAAATTAATTTTTTAAATTCGATTGTAGTGTATAGATATTTCTTTATAACTTTAAATTTTCCGTGCAAGCAATTCACATTTTCTGTTACTGGCAGTTTGATACGAGATCTCCATGTTGGATGTTATCAAAAATGCAGGTTTCCTCGCGACGTTTCCTACACCGTTGAGCACGCAGTAAATCAGCACTTAAAATTGATAATTACATAATTACTAATTCATTGGTGCCGGCACCAGGATTTGAACTCGGGTTGTTTGAGTGTATTGAATCGAAAGCGAGCCCCCGGAAGTTTCCGGGGGCTCACTTCGATAGATAGCTCAGTGGAGCTATCACTACCACGGCTCAGTTCCCGTATGATTTAACAAATTTTTTTTGTAGGTCTCCTTTGCAGGTTTGTATTGGCAGGTATTCAACCGCCCATCGTTATGTGTAAACATGACTGCGCTTTTTAGTTTAAAGGTCATTGACGCTTCCTTAATTACTGATCGTACACCTCTAGATGACGATCTTGTATCTTATATGTATCTCTAGTTGTAGAGCGCTGATTTGCGTTTTGTTATGTAATGTGCAATTATGTCTTACGGATAACTCTTCTCGTCACTTCCTGAAAAAAGAGACGTTGTTACTTATTTGTTAGCGGCTTAAAGTCACTCGCAGCGCAATGCGCACGTCTAACTTTGCAGAAGTTAGTTCGCTAAATTACTTGTCGTTTGGCTTCACCGTCTTTAATTAACAGTGTTGTTGTTTAGTCCCCGCCGGATTAACATTTAACTTCGTTCCTAATTAGGTCGATTTGTAGACCGCGCGGAGTTTTGTTGAAATTGGTGGAATATAGATGGAACTGAACAAGCCCGTCTAGTTAGGCTTCGGTGGGCCTAAATTACTATCCATTTCCCACTTGGGTTAATATGTTATGCTGTGAGTTCCTCGTGCTCACGTGTGATGGCGTAGAGCTTTTCGAGGAATTCGATCCCAGGACTGAAAAAAAAATTGAGTGATTAGTGCCTGATCGTAAGCCACACACTTCCCCATAACTGCAGAGCTATTGGTAATAGCAAAAAACTCAACAAAAACAAAACAACGAAGCAACCATTGAAATATTGGCTCATTGTTTTTTTTAACGGTTCTTATTTTATTCGTGCCTCTTATAATGAATTTACAACTTTTACTTGAACATTAGATGTGGTTGACCACGCATTGTTATAACGAACTTAGGGTAATTTGAATTTTCCTTTGCATTTATCGAAACTATCGACCTGAAATAGAAATATATATATGATAGAAATATTTAATAGCAGTCGGTAAAAGGTGTCAAAATTTTCAGTAGATTATTGATTATTTATATTATTTCACGTAGAAAAAACGTAAATGACGTAAAAACGATGAATTTTAAAATATTACTTGCAATTATTAACCTATGTGAGTTAAACGTCTCAAAGGCTTTGTTTATTAAAAAGTATTATAATTAAGCAAGGTAATTAAGTCTGCGTTGATGTCGTGTTACTTTGTTTTTCTGACAAAGAAAAAAAGATTTTTTTTTACATTATATCAAATATTTTTTTCAGCAAATAGTATTTTGTTATATATTTCATTACCATAACAACACGTTCGCCGCTTTGAGCGTTCCAAGTGTCTATGTTTTTGACTGAGCAATTAATTTTCATTCCTGTGATTTTATTACTTAATGAATACCTTAAAAGCATCATTATTGTTATAAATTATAGTCTTGGCTGTCTCGTCCATAAAGCACCGTGAAGGAGTCGAGAATTGTTATTACCTACTCCAATATTCGCTTTAATGTTAAATCATTGATGTAAACGATAATGAATCAAATACTCACCATAAATCACATTTGTAGTCGGTACCGTCACATTGTCGGCACAAGTAAGAGATGTACGCAGTGGCGGTACTACCATACAAACCGAACCGAATAATTTATTTTTTTAATTAGAGCATTGCGGGAATTATGTGCTAATTAAGATTTATAAATTATACTCCTTAGTAAGGCAAGCCGAGGTCTTGGGCTTGTATGGTAGTACCAGTATGTAGGGGTGTGACATTAAAAGATGAAATTGCGAGAAGTGTTAAGTACATACATAACTTAATCGTTTTATAAAGTTGATTCATTCAAAATAAATGTTTTTATAGGCACATGATGAAACTCAATTTGTTATTCAGATCCGTTGCGTGATTTAATGGATTAACTTATTTAATATTAATTAACGTCTGACTCAATTACAGTGTTGTGATTTAATTACGAATCGACAACGGCTGCAATCAATGTTTCCAGTGTTGATATTCGTTAACTCTAATTTATTACTTTTTAAGGCATACATTAAATTTTGTGATATAATGTATATGTATGTATGTATGTAATATGACATGTAACGTTATACTATGTATTTAGCACTTACAATCCAATGCCATGGCAAATACAATAAATCATATAAATACCTAGTGTTTAGTTTTCCAACACTATATCCAATCTAAATTGTGTAATATGTGCTAAAATTATCCAAATCCGATGTTGTGTTAACAAATACATTTTAGAATTAAATAATAAATATCAAAGGACTTCTCACACATGGCCCTCTAATCCCAAACCAGGCAGAGCCTGTTCTATTGTAATCAGAGATTGATGTTTATACTTACATATTTTAAATGCATACTTTTATAGATAGTTAATATCCAGACTCAGAAAAAATGTTTGTTCTCATCGAAAAAATATTTATTCTGGGCAGGATATGACGACCTTCGGCTTTGCACTCAGGAGCAATAACTACTACACCAATGGACGAGTCAATATAATAGTTTCTTCTTATATTAGTAAGGAAAATCATAAGAAGCAGGTTTCTTCCCGTTGATAATTCTGGATTGAGATACCAGGAATTTATATCATCTGGCCGTCTCCGCGTCGTCATTTTACTTTGTAGTTTTTTTTTAAATATATTTATATGGAATACATCACATATTGAATAAATTACTGTTTTAAAAATTAAAATTAACTATTTAAATAAAATTAAGATTTCGTACATGTCACATGCTTAGAAATCACGTGTTATAATACTCCGCTGTGCCCGGATAATTATAATTACTCTGAAATTAATCTAAGTATAAGAACATACAATTACAAATATTTCTTTCAATATTTCCCGACGTAGAAACTAGAAGTTGTATGAAAATTTCACCAAACTTCCAAGTCCAAACAAAACGTGACGAGTGCTTAGCCGGCGCAAATGACCATATACTTTTAAAAAAACTCTTAAAAATGTTCCTATGTGTGTGTATTCGCTTACACATTGAAAATAATTTTAGTGTGTTTCGAAAATATGTTGTTGTTATTCGATCCCTTTCAGATTTCCGAGAACTTTTTTCAAAATAGATCAGTTTTGGAAACAGGCAAATATGATTTTGGCTCAAACGTTTATTTCCGAGAGGACATTAAAGCAATTTATCTAAGTTCGAACAAAACATAAGGGTACTTTTATTAACATCTGGCAACTCTTTCTCTTTCTCTTTTACTGGTTTTAGTTCAATATACATTTATGTGCAAATTCGGTTCTTTTCTATAAATCTTCGACAAACTTTTAAACTTTTGGGTGCTAAAATTTCATGTTGAAGTCTATAATGCGGTTTATATTTAAATTGAGTCATAAGATAAATACTAGATATACGCGTATCACGAACAATAAACATATTTAAGACAACTTTACCATTACCATTCATAAATAGTCCCTTTAAATGCATTCGAAGAAATCCCAGCGGTCAGTCCAGTCGCTATAACCGCATTCGTTGCCCACAATCTGCGGCCCGATTTTATTAAACATATCCTTCTCCGCTGGTTTCCGTTTGGGAAATTCCCTGATTCGGTTTGCGGGGATTCGATATCATCAACCACGCTCTACTCTACTATATCTAATTGTTTATGTGTTATACCAATCACGGTAGTTAGTATAGTTTATTTTAATAGTTAATGGCCTCTCGATGATTTTGAATGTTCTTAATTTTTTCATTGCTACCTTTTCAAAGTTTCAAAGGTTGTTTTTGTGTTTCTGCTCCAGCCATGGGGACTTCCATTTAAAAATAAAACACTTGTAGACTAAATTATAGTTCAATTCTTAGAAATCTACAACCGTTTTATCGAATGTTAATTGAATATTGTATGACCAGGTTTCAAATATCTACATGTATTAAAAAGGCAATCCAATACAACTTCAAAGAATTTTTGATGTTTTGAACTGACTGGTTTAATTTTCATATTTTATGATATGTACGTTGCTTTATAAAATAATGCATTAGACTCTGACAGAAACAACGGTATTATATTATTTACAAACTCCTGATGGAAAGTGGAAACATGACGCGAATGTCGTCCGTTTAATAAAAAAAGAAAGGTTCTATCAAATATTCCGCATAAGTCGCGTCGTTTTCATTTAAGTCGGTCCTTGTACGGTTCTCGTATTATGCTAATGTCTCTGCGGGATTTACCTCAAAATATCCATACGGATTTAGTAATTTATGTGACACAATAATTCTCTAATGTGTATCTTTCCGGAGAAGTCGACTTTGCCCTAAAAAGCTAGATTTATTGCGTGTACTATGGAATAAACCGGACAAATTTGGGCCCTCGAAACGCTATCTGTGTTTGGTTTATCTTAAATGCTTGAGATAATTCGTTTAAAGGGCAACCTTGCGTTGAAATTACGCTACGATCCTGATGTAAGATTTTTATTTAATATTCTTAGTAATGTTAAATACTTATTTAATTTTATATCGTTGTTTTGACGTTCTTTTATTATACAGCCTTGCTTTTCTGTAACCAGTTCAGACAAAATTTTTATATTGCAAAAATTGCGATTTAAGTCTGACTACCCAAGAAGGTGTAATGTGAATGAGTAGTTTTGATTACTTAGCCTGGCCATAAATACTGTTACAATTAAAAATAAACAAAATATTACTTTTGTATTTGGAATCTGTTCTTTTTATACAATTGTTCATTTTTGTTGTTTTCTTATTTTTGCGGCCAAGATATTGTAAAATATTTTGTGATATTAAAATGGAGAGGAGTGACAAAAAGAACCGAATCGCTGTGATTGCATTACATAAAGAAGGTATGGAGTTAAATTCAATTTTTAAATCCTCCATACGCTTGTTATTAGTCAAATGTTTGTGTAAGGAGGAGTGAGAGGGAGGGAGTAATAGGGAGGACTTCTCTGGGATGGAGAAAGAGGTAGAGAGGAGAATTCGAAAGGGAGGGGGATGGGCTACCAGCCACCGGCCACCTCACTCACCGGACGAAACGCAGAAGCGGAAATACTTCCACTTCACGACGATTTTTATTGAGGACGTGGTACTTTTCCGGTTCGAGCCGGCCCATTCAGCAGCGGGAGCAGCTGTGTGGCTCTACCACCGTGAAAACTACTCTTAAGCAAGATAATATATGTTAGAGGTCGTAGAAGCTTCTCTAAGATCTTAGTAAATACACTGCCCTTTACGTCGGAAAAAAGTTACATATATATATATATAAAGGTATTATCACATTCCCTCCCATGTGTCTTTTATAAATCCAGGTGGGTTGTGCAAGTGTAGAGTCCCGTACACTATCAACCTACTACTATTATTCGTTGTGCTGTTACTGCTTGCAAGTAGGACAAACCAACAAACTTTTGCTTTATTTAATGTAATTTTTAAATGTAACTTTTACTCATTTTGATACGTGGCTTATTGATTTTCCCGTTTTTCGAAATGTTTCCGGGTGTCTATGCATTTCTATGATCTATAAACTACACCTTAGCCAAAAATCGTATTAGTTCGTAACCCCGTAAGAGAAGAGAAAACCAACATGCACACACATTTTTAGATTTAGGATACGGATAGTACGGATAAGAGTGGCACGGCATTCACTGAGAATCTCGAAATTGTCAACAGATGTCTGGTGTCGAAATTGTTCGACGTATGCTCAAAATCCACACCGGAACAAATGGAGCAGCTCGAGGAGATCAGGATACCATGGGGTAGCGGCATCGTCGGCTACGTGGCGGAGAGCGGCGAGCCGGTCAATATACCTGACGCTTACAAGGTACAATTTTGTTCATTTCTATTTTTACTGTATTTTATCGGTGGCTTCGATCGTTTATATTTTTCCTTATATATATATATAATGAATTTTCCACTGTACTAATGCCAAACATCATGGCGATGAATTGCCCGTTACGCACTCGCTCGAGTTGGAGAAACCAACAAACACATTCTCTGGCTCAATATTCCTTCCTTCGGAAAATCCTCTTTCTTTAGAATAATCCACGTACCGAAATTCTATTTATAGTATTTACATTAATTTTTAAATTTTATTATTTATGTCAATGTTATACACTGTATCGGTGTGTGTGGGAACATTTCTAAAATAAAGTTAAAATTATTTAAATTCCTTAATTTTGAAAGTAGTTTATTGCAAGAAACGTAACTTTTTCCTCGTCGAATTAACTAAAAATAGAATCGTTAGTTTAAACTATATTTAGGCCTTGATGTACCATCGCACGGGTCCGGGATACAAGAAACGTGTCGGATTCTTCCTTTGAAATGTGGCTGCCTGTTCTAACTTGAGTATGATTGCTCGGCTTTCATACTTATCTAAATAAACTCTTGGCGTATAACCAACTAGAGCCGCATAGTTTCAACATTTCCTGCAATTCTCGCGATGCCTCTCTTAATGAAAATCCACGTTTTAAAGCTCTAAAAGATCCACAGAGTTTTAAATAGCAATTTTAGCGCCGTACATTTGCGAGTCTCTTTGTCTGTCGAATTTTATTATCTGTATTATTTTTATTCCTCAGATGTTATTAAATTTATTTCGCTGTTTCGACAGAGCTCCTATGAATTGAATTTTCCTATTATCTAAAGAGCTTTGTGAGTCGTGTCGCAAGTTTTCGACAATACTCTCTATTGTTATGTTTTAGAACTGTTAATAAAAACTTAGTGGACTCTATCGTGACTTCTCTGTTTAGGTTACGTTTTAATTTAGTACTTTAATATAATAGAAGAATGTATACCTCTTTAATATACGTATTCTTTTATAAAAAAAAACCTCCTGTGGTCGAAATTCGAACACTAGTAATAAATAACGCAAAGATTTAAAGCTTTTTGGCTTAAAACGTTAAATGGAATTCGATTTTTAAGGGAATACTAATTTGTCGAAACCTTATTAGTCGCTTGACTGTGTTATCTTAAATGAATGTGTGTATTTTTTTCTGTTTTAAACTGAACACACAAATTACTGATTTTAAAGGCCTTTCATAGGTTCCATCTACTTTAAAAGGCTGAGCATCATTTGTTTGTTGCAGCGGCTGTGATAGAAAATGTTAATGTTTTACATCATACATGGTGTGATCCTAATTAAATACTCATCTTGATATAGATTGTTATCTTTCTTGGACATTGATCATGACTATTTAAAATGAAGAGAACCGTATTACTTAATAATGTTTGTATTACTACAAAATTCGCAGAAAAAATTATTTATCTACTAAACGAGATTGGACTTTAGCACTGACTCATGCGTAAGTGAAAATTTTACGCCATGTGTTTTCATGAAACCATAGTAAATCTCTACTATTAAATTCGCGTATGTTATGAATACTGATGTTTTTGTTGTAATACGGTCATGTCCACATATTATTCTGTTCACGTATTCGAGTATGATCTTTGTGTCGTTTTCGGTTTTACGATCGACTTATCGTAAAAATTCCGGACGAACTGACTCTCCCCTGATGAGGTTTGGGACCCGTTCTCAATCTTTTACTTTGCTCAAAAGTGTCGGGGTCGATACACTTGATATGAATACTACAAAAAGCTATGTATACTGCTGTCGTTTAGTTGTGTTGAGACAGATTTAACATTTAGTACTCGTAAAGGGTTGGAATCTCGATTCACTCATCGATTTTCTTTCACAGAGCTTTCGAGAATTTAAACTTTGTACTTTAGTCTCTTTAACGAGGAAAGGAATAAGAAAGATCACAATCAGGAATTTTTCGATTTGTTGATCGTTTGTCTTTATTAGCATATTCAAACTGGGAGTCCGTCATTTTTTCGTTGCTTAGAGAAATGCACTCTTCCAACGTAATGAGATTAGACTGCTCTGCAAGCTTCCTAGTATTATTAAATCAACACGAAAGTTTCAGCTTTAAATCTCTTAGATTTAAGCGCTGCAGAATTTATGACTTGCATGCTCGAAACTCGTCTGTTTAGCCCGCCCGCCCAATTCATTTCTACCAATCGGAGCAAGTGGGATCAGTGTTGGTCCATTTCAAATTTATTAATTGAATAGTGCGCATCGACAATTGCCCAAATTAGTTTGCTATAACCGTCGTCGATGCAAAGCAAGTTATAAGTCGGCGTAGATAAGTATTTCGTTAGAGATACATGTAACTGACGCTTAGACTGTTTGTTTCATTTTTATCACAGTGCCATTATTAGAGCGATGACTTTATTACACATTTCGGCAGGTAGGTTTTTCTTCTTTAAAGATGTCAGAACTGTCTAAGATTAGTACGCAGAACTATCAACAAACATACAGAGCGTATAAAGAAATAACTGGGACATAGTATTGGTATATAGCGTTTGTGCATGGTAGTTAGCATTCTTTGCAATTTTTTGTTCAGGATTTTATTTTTTACTTGAACGTCAGCCAAGAGCAATTTTTCACAGTCGTGATGTTATGTGATTATTTTCTCCTTGAAAGTCTTAATAAAACATAATGGGATAATAAAAAATTGATATTTTCATTTATAAATACTAAGGTTAACATTTTTACTGGCGAGAAATCTATAAAAAAATATAAAAGCAATAAATATAATATTATAAAAGCAAATTGAGCCAAATTGTTTTCGAGAGGAAGGGTTATTTAATTGAAATTCTCATTCGGACTCAGGAATTCATGTAATTAACACATGCTGCGAGTTTATGGACGTACTTGAGACAATATCAGGAAATTCTTTTGACACCTTTTGTGAACGAGGTCAGAGTGTAAGAATTTTGTTACAACTTGCCGACGTAACTGCGTAAAATTCATTATTAAAATCCTTTTGATTAATTTGTAAGTTAGTTATAAATGATAAGGAAAGATGAAAGCTGTAATAAAAAGTTCATTACGACACTGGAAAGCAAAAACGTAATAAACATTACGTTATGTAGTTTCTTTTTTAATTACGTTGTTGAAATCAGTAATTAAACCGCGTGAATTGGTGTGTTGGTGTATAATTTTGGTTTTGCTGGTTACTACGTTTTTGCTTTCCAGCGTCGATATGCAGATTACAACATAACATTACAACATGACGTGTACACACTACCGTAATAGATTTTATCTGTTAGTTTTAATTATTTGATGTTTATGTACATAGGTCACCTTATGCAAATATATCGACCCTAGAAAGTATAAACATAGTAAATAACAAAAGGAAAATTCGACGCGGTTTAATTTATTGTTTTCAACGATTGTATTATAAAAATAATAGTTTAAAAAAACTAAAAAAACACGCTAAGAAATTATTAATCCTGGCGGTCCTAATAAGGATAATGGA
>DWHO01004921.1:0-10686 GCA_018247575.1 Eurytides lysithous rurik | reverse complement strand
TGCCCTCCGCGGGATTCGAACCCACGACCTCCGTTTTGTAAAGCGCGGGCCTATACCACTAGGCCACGGAGGCATTTACTGATTTCAACAATGTAATTAAGAAAATTCCTTGATGTGTCATTTACTACGTTTTTGCTTTCCAACGTCGATATGACTGCGAATTTTTAAGTTACAGAAATCTTGAACATTATGTTACGTACTTAAATTCTGTACACACACTATAACGTCGACATAAATCCATTCGCTGTCCAAACTTGGCTGATTTATTTCTTGATATATTTCAATACCCTAAACTCCTATAGGTATATTTCTCGATACACGGGTCAGTGGTGAAATGTTTATTCATAATATTGTAATACATAAGATACATATTCATAGGGATCTGTAAGAAAAGTCAAACCTAACTTTACGCCAGTACTAATGACCAATATGTGGAACTAATTTTTAATCGACTAATTAGGCAAACACATCAAGTTACCTTTTCGGTTATATCTAAGTAATTGTCAATAAATAAAATGGTTGCCATCTTTTTATCCTGAATTTTTTTTATTTAGATTTTGATTTGAAGTCATATTTCAGACTGGAATAAATGTATTTCGTAAAAATTTCTCTATTATACTCACTGTGGTACAAATTAAAGCCAAGCTTCAAATCAGTTTTTACGGTGGTAGAATCACACGGCCACCACGACCTCGCAGGAAACGGGCGCAAAGTGGAAGTGTTTATGTTTTCGCTTTTCGTCCGGTAAGTGAGGTGAGGGTAGCCACCCACTCTATCCTACTTCCTCTATCAATCTCCATTTATTATTTTGCCTTTTTTTTACGTAGTAGGCTGACAAATCAAAAAGATCGAGGGGGAAAGGGAGAAGGAGGAGCGGGAGCAAGAATGAGAGAAGGAATAAGAGGAGGGAGGGGATGGGCCACCGGCCACCTCACTCACCGGACGAAATGCGGAAGCGAAAACACTTCCACTTCACGACGATTTTCTGTGAGGCCGTGGTACTAATCCGGTTCGAGCCGGCCCAGTCAGCAGCGGGAACAGCTGCGTGGCTCTACCACCGTGCCTTTTCCTCCCCATTCCTCTCCCTCCCCATTACCATGCAGAAAAATTCCCAACTTAAAGGCGGTCACCGCATTTGCAAAACCCGTGAGAACTAGCATTCTCAGGGGTGCGGTGCCCGATGAAGCTTTGTAGAGCCGCACAGGCTAAAAGCAAACACTTCAGATTTCATAAGAGATAAGAGGACCGCATTTGCCAAACTTTCGACTGCAAATGTCCATGGTTGTGGTTGTTTTATTATTATTATTACTTTATAATGAAATTGTGATAAATATTTTTTTTTATGTTTAATAACTTCTTATATTCTTACATTACTTTATTTCGAAAGTGGAATAAATATATGTCACAGTTAAGTTTGAAAGAAAACAACTACGAGTGGGGGGAAAGCCATCGAGAAAGCAATCAATCTAAGTCGATGCGTGAATTGCTTTGTTTCTTTTTACTTTCTTATTTACATGAATTAAGATTTATCTATGCGGCTGTTGCTTTATACGTTCATATTACTGAAGTCGTAGATAAATATTCCGTAAGAAACGTTGTACTATGAAAGGTTCACGAATGCGTTTTTTTTTTTCAATTCTTTTCGTGTTTTACTTTGATAAGGCTGCGCTATATGTATATGGCTTTCGGAAAATCGGGCTTTTTCACAGTACATAGACCTTTGATAATTTTTTGAACTTACACCACGTATAATCGACACGCTAGCTTATTCAGTGCAGTGTAAACATTGATTCTGCGATGCGCTCCTTGCCCTATGTAATATGTATGCTTTATACGGTGATAGAGCCACGCGGCTGTTCGCGCTGCTGAATGGGCAGGCTCGAACCTGATAAGTACTACGACCTCACAGAAAATTGCCATAAAGTGGAAGTGTTTTTGCTTCTGCGTTTCGTCCGGTAGTTAGGTGGCCAGTGGGATAGGCCACCGGCAAAGGCCGAGAGGGAGAGAAAAGCAGAGAGGGAGGTGGGGAAAGCCCTCTT
The DNA here is from genome assembly GCA_018247575.1 of Eurytides lysithous rurik. Classification (NCBI taxonomy): domain Eukaryota; kingdom Metazoa; phylum Arthropoda; class Insecta; order Lepidoptera; family Papilionidae; genus Eurytides; species Eurytides lysithous. Next base: position 8,647 of record DWHO01004921.1, on the reverse strand, counting down.
CCCTCTCTCATTCCCCTTCCTATCTCTTTTTCCATCCCCAAAGGGTCCCCCTATTGCTCCTCCTCTTCCCTCCCTCTCACTCCTTCTCCCCCTCCCCATTTTTGAGAGGGAAATTTTTTAAATTTCCCTCCTTAAAGGCTGGCATCACATTTGTTAGTTCTATAATGCTGCAAATGTCCATGGGCGGTAATCACTTACCATCAGGTGAGCCGCTTGCTCGTTTGTCAGCCTAAATCATAAAAAAAATGTGTTTGTTTACACAGTAAATGCACTGATGTATTTATATTTACCGCGTGTTTGTCACTGAGTTTCAAGAAAGTATTAAAAATTTGTCGGATAAATAATATGTTACAGAATATATATTGTGAGGCAACCGTCAGAAAACTGCACTGGAAACATTGGTCAGAAGAAGGGCAGAAATTATATCCTAAAGAGATATAATATCCTAAATATCAGATTGATCGCAGTCTGGGGTTAAGCAGATTATTCGTGACAATGTCATCGTCATCATATCTCGTGTTGTTGTGGGTTGTTGCTTGTCACTTACCATCAGACAGACGACTTTTTTATGGAGCAGGCTGACAAACGAACAAGCGGCCCACCTGATAGTAAGCTATCACCGCCGTCCATGGACATCTGCAGCAGAACTTGCAAATGCGTTGTAGCTATTAAGGGGGGTTTGAAACGGAACTTGCTGCTTTCGTAACTTTATCTAATAAAAAAAAAAATATTATCTACTGAAATTTAGTTTGTCATCTTCTTGTTGTGATAACAATAGGTTGTCCGGAAATTTCGTGCCCTTCTATTTGTAATAACAATAGGTTGTCCGGAAATTTCGTGCCAATTTTCGGTAGGTAGTGCGAAAGACCTGACTAAATATATCGCAATTGTTGAAATCAAATGACGTGTACATATTCTAATCTCGTGGGAGATCACCATTGCGCTGGACTGACCAGACCAAGACTTTAACCAGCATGTTGGTCAATGAGAATGTTCGCCAAGGATCTGTCCGGGACAAATGGAGACCTGTTTTATTGTGCGCCTCCCAACAACGTGCTTGACCAGAACTGCTCTGACGAGAGCATACGAATAAAAAGAAGAAGATCAAACACCTAGCAATGCGCAAATGAATTTAGCGACCACAGGCAAAGTTGTGCCATTTAATATTTCTCAGTAACAAAAATATGTGTTAAACTGAAATAGTGCAGCAATTAATATTGTTCAAGAGGTTTACGTGAGAGGTTGTTTTTAAAAGAGTCCTGATCGTGTTAAGCCCTTCATTTGCAGGCATCCATTTAGCTTCTAACCAATACAAATAAGTGTTCTCATGGAAAAATGTATTGACATAGGTAAAAGAAATATTTTGCATGTTACACAAGATTGGAGACATTATTCATATCTTGACAGAAATAAAACAAATTCTAATAATCATTTTACTCTTCTAGTTAATAGTGATAAATTTCACTAATATGAAGCATATGCGAAGACAGCGCAAACTTTCAAAGTTTCCGACAACTTCACGCTAACTAAAACTATTGATTTTGACTTCAAAGTCGAGAATATGACAATCAAGGCTCAAACTACACAAAGCTTTGTCTTTGGGAAGTAGATACATAGATAACTTTAGTGAATAATGTTCGGTTTCAAAGGTCTACTGCAGAACGTCTAGCGATAACAGATAACCTTATAATTTTATTAGATACAGAAATATGTCAAAGCCTTTTGTAACGAAGTAAAAAGCACTCAAAATGATTTTATATGAAAGGACAATCTTTATGTTAAAATGAAAATGATTTAGAGATTTTATCGCGTTTTATTTCATTTGAATCCTTCAACATTGGGGACTTTTTAAATTATTTTAAAATGTGTATATACAAGAAAACATTATAAACTTAATTATGTTTACACGCCTGTTTCTCCCTTTTTGGTTTCACGCTAATCAATTCATCTTATCAGTATATGACTGCACTGGTAAAAGCGGGGCGTTCAGTATCAAGATATCGACTTGATCGTTTGGTTACAAAGATTAATAAAAGAAAACGTATACTTTAAACATGTCCAAGGAGCATAATATATAGAATTTTAAGAGTTAATGTACTCGTATTTTTAAAGCTATGTTATTTTCTCCTCAATCTTTCTGAGACACAAAATATCGAGCACATAACATCTAACATGTCCTTATGACGAGCACAGCGTAAAATATAAGCCGTTTACCTTTTGCAGTTGTACATATGGTCTACAACAATAGTGTAGTTTGGCAAAGACTTGTGATGAACAAGAAAGTCACTCACAACTAAGCGATTTGCATAATTTACTTCATTGCGTCATCACAGTCAAACAATATTACAATTTCTACCCCCCGCAAACTGAACTTTGTCGATCGATTCTGCTCTTATACCTTTAATTAGTAAATATTTATTTACACCACTTTTCTCTAATCCACAGGAATTAAGTGTTGCCGTGCATACAAATGAAAGGCGAGTCTTACTTCTTTGTGATATGTTTAAGTTCATAGATGTAAGATAGGTGGTAACAGGAAAGTAGAGTTGTTAAATTTGGAAAAAACTGAAATAATTAATAATATATTAGGTTTATTTTATACTAGTTAGTATATTAAAAAAATACTGTTAGTAAAACTGTAAGCGGCATTAATTTAAGCAGTTATTTAATAATAAATCAATCTATTTAAACAACAGGAGCCTTAGCCTTCACACACGCAGTCGGTCATATGTAATTCCGTCAAATGTAACATGCACCTAATTTAAGCCAAATTGCTGCGACCCTAGTCCATCATCACGATTTTCTAGTCTGTGAATTACATACAATTGTCAAATAATATTGTACGTGAAAATGTCTATTCAGTTATATCTTTTGAATTGACACGAAAAGCAATACGAAAAAGGAAAAACCTATATGGGCAATAAAGGACCTCCACACGACCCTATATGGCAATGGTCAGCTATTATTATAACGTCAGACGTGATCCGTAAATATTTATAATATTCTTATTGTGCTTTTCCTCATAAAAATCTTATAATAGGTAAGTGAGAATTTGCCTTCTAAGTATAATATAGACTTTAGTGCGTCAATCCCCTACTTCACTCCACCCCTGCTCCACTCACAAGGAAACGCAAACATTTTTTTTTTTTGGAGATAATATAAGACAAGGCGTTACACATAACCAGCTAAACCCGGCTTTGGGCTCGTCACCCGTATATTTTTAACATCATATCTCTACGTGGTTAGGACTCTGTGACAGTTTCACTACTATATAAAATAGTACAATATAACAAACACCCGTAATATTGTAAATAGAAGTGGCAGTCGAATAAGCACTTTTACTTAAACTGATAAATTAATTTAAAATCGCTTAACAGCTTTGCAACAGATGTTTAATAATATCTTGAAACAAAACTACATACAAAAAAATTACACATCGAAATTTAAAATAACCACTGCACACGACTAAACATCCGGAATCACTTAAAACCTCTAATCTCTAAATCAAGGATGGTTACACTTTATGCTGCGGTATAATACGTTTTATCGGACGAACAGTTCGGACAAAGTAAATATTAATCTCATTGTCACAAAAAACCGTTACCAAAAAAATCTTCCTCGATAAAACCTTCACAATTTAACATCGATTGAACAGATAAAACAGTAATTGTAGATGACAAGCCTTTCATAATAAAGCTGCGGGATATACCATAATAAACGGCCCACATCGCTGAGCGGTTGGGATAAATCATTTTTCGCTTGGCTTTTGCAATAAAAAAAAAAGGATCAACACACATTATTAGTCGCTGTATTTATGCGAATACTGTTCGTTGTAAAAGTGCATTTATTTGTACGTTATTGTGTTTATACTAAATGTATGGTTGTTGTTTTCATAGACACGAGACAGATTCTCTGTTTTTTTTTTAAATCTTTAATTTTTATTATTGTTTTCAGTTCCCGCACGTATCACGATTTGCTTTTATTAATTTCTGTTTTGTGATTTTGCGGTTAACATTCGACTTAATAATTATTATTAATTATGAATATATTAATTATTGTTGTAAGGAGGCATTGAAAGCATTTAATTACATTTTATTTAATATATCATAGCTAACAGTGGGACGTAACAACCTTTTTGTAATGCTGCAAATGTCCATGGGCGGTGGTGATCACTTAGCATCAGGTGAACCGCTTGCTCGTTTTTCAACCTGAACCATAAAAAAAAACTATATAACTCCACAAAGTGAAACTAACGTATTTTAGATAAATGAAATCATTATTATAATGGTTATGTCAAAAACAGCTTATTTGTTTTATGAAACCCGAACACTGTTCGTTAATAAATAAAACAAAATTACACATTAACACATTCACTGCTGATCCGAAAATCAAGTTCAATACAGCGATGCGACTAGGTGTGTTGTTTGTGACAAAACATAAATGTTATTTTATTTTATCTTTTAATGATGTTTGCTCTTTCAGCTTATGCGGCTCTATAAAGCTTCATCGGGCACCCCGCCCGTGGGAAGGCTCGTTCCCACGGGTTGGGTTGGATAAAACAAACATGTGCTGCCCGAACCGGCGACCCGAAAGGGAAGTGCAGCTGGTGGTAGAGCCAAGCAGCTGCCCCCGCTGCTGAATGGACCGGCTCGAACCGGGTAAGTACCACGACCTCACAGAAAACCGGCGTAAAGTGGAAGTGTTTTTGCTTCCACGTTTCGACCGGTGAGTGAGGTGGCCGGTGGCCCATCCCCCTCCCTCCCCCTCACTCCCTTCACTCCCCTCCACCCCTCTCCTCCTTCCCTCTTTCAATCATTCCACCTTTAAAGGCTGGCAACGCATTTGCTAATCCTACAATGCTGTTAATGTCCATGGGCGGCGGTAATCACTCATCATCTGGTAAGCCGCTTGCTCGTTTGTCAGGCTGATCCATAAAAAAAAAACTTCCACGTATTACGCACAAAGGCGTTCCCATATATCTTTTGACGGTGGTAGAGTATCGGCAGCAGTACCGGCCAGCATACCAGTACTGCTGGCTGGTACTCCTACTGATATGGCCGGCTCGATTCCTATCAGTACCACGCTAGTACCACGACCTCACCGAAAATCCACGTAAACAAAAGGTATTTGTGCTTCCGCGTTTCGTCGGATGAGTAAGGTGGCCGGTGGACCATTCCGCTCCCTCCTCTGTATCTCTCCAGCCTCCCTTTTCCCTTTTCTGTCTTTCCTTCCAAAAACTCCCGTCTATAAGCTCAGCAACGCATTTGCAAAACGTTCGTCTTTTCAAATATCCATCGGACAGTGGATATTGCTTTCCATCAGGTGAGCCGCTTGCGCGTTTGTGCGGTATAGCAACGCCTGTTTTAAGATAGAAATATTTTATTTTTTATGGAGTAGACTGACGACAAACGAGCAAGCGGCTCCTCTGGTGGCAATCGATCACCGCCGCCTATGGAAATTTGTTAAAGAACTTGCAAATGTGTTGACAGCCTTTTTTTTAAAGAGGGAATGAGAATGATTTTAAAAGAAGGAAGGAGGACTGAGAGAGAGGGATTATGGTAAAGATGGGAGGAGAGAGGACTAGGGAAGGAGAGGGAGCGGGAGGAAGGGAGGGGATTGAGGGGGATGGGCCACCGGCCACCTCACTTACCGGTCGAAAACACTTCCACTTTACGCCGATTTTCTGTGAGGTCGTGGTAATTATTCGGTTCGAGACGACCCATTCAGCAGCGGGAATAGCAGCATGGCTCTACCACCTTTAACACAATCTAAATATCTAACAATCTACATAGTCCAACTGGGGTGGTAAGTCCATCTGCATTCCTAATTATTCTACCGCCAAGAAGTAATCTGTAAGCTCTCGTTTTAATTACTAGGCTTAGAAATATTTTCTGTAATTACTGGGCTTGGATTGGAATAGAGCATCTGTAATTATGGACAGAAGTTTCGCTTGCCATCAGGTGCACGACTCCCTTGTCCTGCCACTTTAGACCGCCCATTATTTGAAGTGAAACTGTCTTTAGCCACCTTTTAGGCGAGAGCTTACACGCGACGTTAGTTGTACTTCGATTCATTTTGCGTTTACGGCGGTAGATATGCAGCAGCTCCTGTTGCTGCTAAACGAGTCGGATAAGTACCACGCTCTCACAGAAAATGGGCGTATAGTAGCAGTGTTTTTGCTTCCGTTTTTCATCCGCCGAGTGAGGTGGTCGGTGGCCCATCACCCTTCCTCTCCCAAAAGTTTCCACATTATAGGCTGTCAACTTCCACGTAGCAAATGTCCACCATGGGCAATGGTGATTATTTACCATCAGGTGAGCCGCTTGCTCGTTTCCCTCGTTACTAATTTTTTTATCAATGACATTTGCCAAATTTTAATTTACTTTATTAAAGCTTCTTTGATTTTGTATGCAAATGAAACATTAACTGTCAAAGGTCATAGAGACCGTCTCTCAACCGTTCGTTTGTTTAACGCCTTTATACTCCACCTTTTATTTTAATTTCAATTTAGGTAAAAGTGTCATCCAATTTTTAATTTGCGCTTTAAACTGGTTTTACTAAATCAATAAAAAATATTCAAGTCCTTTGACATATGTCGCCGAGAACGGCCTCTCTACCGCTTGCTATCTCCCACATCTAAGTTTATTCAAACAGTTCTATTATCTAATCAAACCACAGTCATAATATTTTGATCGCCGTATCACTTTAAGTACACCTACTTAAATTTCATGAATCTCTACCACGCGTTAGAACAGAGCCGTTGCGTTACTCTAAAACGTGCTCTAGGAATAAGGATCTACGGTCGTTATTCCAATAAACACAGGAAAAAACGGCCCGATATAACAAGGCACACTCAGATGCAGATTTGATGCTTTTATATAATATGCTCTATGCACTAGACCAAATAGTTTTGATTCGTTGACCAAAGCATGCGTAGAAGCGAAACCGATACTGTATACGAGTAAATTGCTCTAGACTCGACGTTCTAGGATATTTTTTATTGTGTAGGAGGCAAATGAGCAAGCGGCTGGCCTCATGTCAAAGTCAAAGTCAAAATTGGATAGGTTTACAATCACTTTTTGACGTCTATTGGTTCTACTACCTGTTAGGAAAAAATACCTCGTTCCTGAGAAGAACAGGCGAAAGAAACTCAGAAAGCAATCACCGCTGCCTGTGGACGTTCGCAGCACCAAAGGCCAATGCGTTGCTGACAAAAAGTCGTATCGATCCGATAATTCCGCTGGTAACAACTTACTACTACAACACGAGTTACTTGTGCGAGCTAAAAAAAATGTCATGAAAAACACACGGTAGGTAGCCAGCCATTAAGGAATCCACTTAAGGAGGAATTCTGAGTTAATTTGCATTACAATATGGTTTCAATTCGTCTGGCAGGGTACAGAAGCGGAGCCGTTTATGGGAAAGTTGCGTAAGAGCACGCCGCAGAGCACGAAAGGGGGTAAGCAGCTGAGCAGCAGCTGGCGCCAGAAGCACGAGGAGTTTATTCAGGCGATACGGGCTGCCAAACAGGTCCAGGCGCACCTGAAGGCGGGCGGTAAGTGCTGAGAAAACAACACCTCTAATTAACTATTTACAGGATGCTCAAAAACAACATCCGTTGTTGTCAACAACTTGCCCAAAGCATTCTTTTACAGGATGCTCCGATTTTGATCCTTCACGAGAAAAGATATGGCTAAGCTGATTTACCCAATTATAATACTATTAAAAGATCAATTACTTACAGGATGCTGAAAAACAACACTTAAACCTACTTCTAAGCAACTCTTTATAGGATCAACTACTTACAGAATGCTCTAAAATAACATCTGAAATTAAACATCTCTACATCTATTCCCAGGTGCTCCAATTTTGTTTGTTCATGAGAAAAGTTGTCAACTAAGCTATTTACTTGATTGTTAGTCGCAACTGCCGCCTTCATGGCCCATATTATCAGATATGTTTTGGTGTTCAATGTTAATAGGCGCGAAGCGTATAGCAATAGACGAAAAAGACTATAGTTATGAGTCTGTGAATTGATGCTAAAATCCAGTTGGTAATTTTTAACGTGATGTAATGACGTCACGAGTGAGTCGTGCACCCGGTGGTAAGCGACAGACTCACCCATAAGAACACAGTACTGTAAAATGCATGACTTAGAACCTTTTTGGATTTGCACTGCGTTGATCAGTCAGTGGTCAGAGATGTGGGGTAACGTGTATCTATGTTCAATAATTCCGCTGCCCTTCCACCGGGAGTAGCTTACACACTATGATGCTCCCTCGGGCGAACACTACAAAATATTTTTATCACCTACAAAAGTCCCTGTCCCATGGGGTGATAAATAATCCAGTGACAAGCACCCCATTACTGTGACAGGGCGCGCATTATTTACTCAATGTACAGAAAATTGCCATCCCTAGAGCTCGATCTTGTAATTAAATCTATTTAGACCAATAAGTAAACACTTTGAAATCAAAATTTGATTTTTACCGTTACACTAATTGGAGTGATGGATTATGAATGTAAATTCGAGAATTCATTACCCTTCCCTGACTGCCCAGTAAGCGGGTGAATAAAGAGTTTAAAAGATGTAACTTTCAAAAAAAAATCGATGGCCAGTTCCTACTATATTATAATATTATATAAT